>PVIC010033185.1:0-20296 GCA_004025085.1 Thryonomys swinderianus
AAAAAAAAAAAAAAAAAAAAAAAAAAAAAAAAAAAAAAAAAAAAATATATATATATATATATATATATATATATATATATATATATTGTCCTAAGTTGCCAAATTTGTGATAATAGAAAACTGATATATGATTTCATGTGAAACTTATTTATAACAAAGTTTTTCCTCAGAATTTACATTTATAGTAAAATCTGATTAATAAAATCCTGGACAGAGTATATAAATGGGAACTTCTCAAAAGACATAACAAATGACCAACAGCTATATGAAAAAATGATCAACCTCACTAAATATCAGGAAAGTGCAAATTAAAATGAGATATCAAACACCTTTTAGAATGGCTGTTATCAAAAAGATGAAATACAACAAGTGCTTAAGAGGATGTGGAAAAAGGAAAGCTCCTGTACATTGGTGGTGGGAATGTGTATTAGTATAGGCATTACAGAAAACAGCATAGAAGTTTCTAAGCCAATTAAAACTATAATTATATTACTTAGCAATTATTATGACCCTTGGAATTAATAACCAAATTCAGCTGTGTACCAGGATATAAAATCAATAGCATCCCTGTACATCAGATGAACTCACTGAACAAGAAATTAGGAAAATAATGGCATTCACAATAGCATCAAGAAAAATTAAACCTAAATTAGCCTAAACAGAAAAGTGAAAGATTTCTACAATGAAAACTATAGCACTCTGAAAAGGAGATCAAAGAGGACATAATTAATTGGAAAGAGATCTTCTGTTCCTGGATAGGCAGAACTAATATAGTGAAAAGAGTATACTTTCAAAATCAATTACAAGTGCTGGGCGTGGTGGCTCACGCTTGTAATCCCAGCACTCGGGAGGCAGAGACAGGAGGATTGCTGAGTTTGAGGCTTGCCTGGGCTACATAGTGAGCTCAGGGCCAGCCTGAACTGCAAAGCGAGACCCTGTCTCAAAAAAAAATCAATTACATTATGTATTGCATTATATATTGCATATTTAATGAAATATCAATCAGAACACCAGTGGAATTCCTCCCAGAACCAGAGAAAAACAAAATACATATGAAATCAGAAGAAATCCAGAAGAGCAAAGCAATCCTGGATAACAAGAGCAAAGCAGGAGGCATCACAATCTCAGATTTCAAGTTACACAAAGCACTAGTGATAAAAATAGCACTGTACTGGTACAAAAACAGATGTGGATGAATAGAATAGAATAGAGGATTCAGAAACAACTGCAGTCACATTCAACTGATCTTTTGCGAAGGGGCCAAAACATACACTGGAGGAAAGAGCCTTTTTAATAAATGGTGCTGGGAAAATTTGCTATCCACATGCTAGAGATTGAATCTAGACCCATATATCTTACCATGTAGTACAAAACTAAACTCAAAATGGATTGGATAGCTACACGTTAAAACAGAAATACTTAATCTACTGAGGGATAAAATATATGAAACTCTTGAAGACATACAGGCAAGAACTTTCTGAGTGGAAACCCCACTGTACAAGAAATGGTACCAAAAAAATTAAAAATTAAAAATTAAAAAAATTAAAAAAAAGAAATGGTACCAAGAAATCAACAAATGGGGTCACATCAATTTAAAAATATGCTGATATATACAGTTCTCAAAAAAAAATTAGACCCTTCCAAATAAAAGACCCCATAAAAAAAAAGGGCAGTAAAGACATATAAATGGCCAGTAAATACATGAGAAAATTGATAAACATTCTGGACATTAGAGAAATGCAAATTAAAACAACACTTGAGAAAGAATGGCCATTATCAGTAAATCAAATAACAGGGCCAGGGATATTCCTCAGCAGTGCCATGCCTGCCTGGTAAGCACAAAGTCCTGAGTTTGATTCCTGATACCCCCTCCTCAAAAAAAAAAATTCTAATGAGGCTATAGGAAAAGGGAACCCTTCTTAATTGTTAGTGGGAATATAAACTGGTACAATCACTATGGAAATCAGTATGAATTTCATGGGAAAACTAAAAATAGAATCTCGACTTGACCCAACTATTTCCCTTCTCAGTACCTTCCTGAGTTAAAAACATCATGTTACAGTAATAGATACAAACCCATGTTTATAGCAGCACAATTTATAATAAACTGTATGTCCATCAATAGATAACTGGCTAAAGAAAAGGTCGTATATAACACAATGGAGTACTCCTCTTCCATAAAGAAGGATAAACAAGTTATTTGAAAGAAAATTGATGCATCCTGAGTTATGTGCAATATTCTTTTTTTCCTTTTCTTTTTTGCAGTACCAGGGATTGCACTCATGAGCTTGTGTTTGCACAGCAGGTGTGGTGCTACTGAACCCTGTCCCCAGCCCTGCACCTTGAGTTACAATGTTCAGTGAAATAAATCAGACATATAAGCTTAAACACTGCATGGTTTCTGTAATATGAGAAACCCAAAATGTAAATAAAGAGCAAAATAAAAGGTAGACAATAGGAAATAGACATAGAGATCTCTAACAAAAGGGAGGGGACCAAGAGAAGAACAGAGGGGAGAGGAAGAGAGAAGGATAAAAAAGAATTGAGATGAGTTATGTGCATGTACCAACTTCCCACGAGGAATATGATCATTTTGTATTGCAAACATGTACTACTAATAAAATTTTTAAAAAATGTATTGAATTGAACCAAGTCCTGCCAACAGATGAATGGATAAAGAAAATTTGGTATAGATACACAACAGAACACTATTCAGCCATTAAAAAGAAGAAATTTTTAATATTTTTTAATATCTGAATAAATATGGTGGACATTATATTAAGGGAAATAAGCCAGGCACAGAGGACAAATACCACATGAGCTCATTTACATAAACATGTCCTCACTGAAGTTGATATGAGAATGGTGGTTAACAGGTGTTGGTTGAGAGGAGAGTTGTTAAAAAAAAAAAGAGGAAGACATTTAGCTTTCAGTGTGTGACAGTAATTCTTAGAACTAAATGCAATTCAGTGTTCAGAGCATTTACCACAGAAACCGGCATATAATAGACTTGGAAGCTATTTTTTCTTTACACAAGCAAGTGATAATTACATATTCCTTGTAAAATATTGACAGAACACCAGAAAAGTGAAAAATTACTTCTTCCTTCATGTTGACTTCTGCCTTCCAAAACACACACACACACACACACACACACATCACTTCCCTTTCCACAGATAACCACTCCTAACCGATATCCATTCTTTCAGACTAAATTCTACGTTTCATCAACCCCAAGGTGACTTATTATTTTCTACTGAAGCTTTTACTGTCCTGGTCAGGGTCAGTTTATCACTATTTGCTTGTATAAAACCTTAGGGTTACTTTATCAGAACATCCAAGTATATTTTAGTTATATATTTTGTAACCAGCCTGAATTGTGGCTATCTTGAGAGAGGCAGTTTCCTTTTTAATCTGTCCATTCCCCAGATGTCATGGTGCTTCCCACATTTTTTGTTTACAAGTAAGTTACACTTTTTTCACAGTATGGTCTAGTGAGGACACAAATAATACTAGGAGGAAATCAGGTTATTGAGGAATCAGGTTAGGAACATCTCCCAGGGGAAGTGACATTTAAGCATCCTAATAAATGTGACTAGAACCAGACTAAATGAAACAAGAGTATTAACTACAAATAGAATGAAAATATATGTATATGATAAAAATTTTAATATACATTATTACATTAACATATTCAAATCATTTTAAAGTATTTTTAAAAGGGCAAGGAGTTAATATCACTCTACAGGATGGAAATTATTATGTCATTTATTATGTTTATAAAGACAAATTAAGCCTTAATGAATAAATCAGATACTGGTACCTTATCCATATACCCTTGGCCTACCATTAAGGCCATTGTCACCCTTAATGGAAATCTCCACATATCCCATGCCAGTGGCTGCAGATTTGAACCACTTGCCTTTCTTCTTGAGAGTTTTCTGTAGTGGCAGGAACATGCTGGTCAAAGGAAGGCTGTCAAGGAAGTAGCCAGAAGTTAAAACCCCTAGGAAACCTATGACCTCCAAAGGAAGGGAGTTTTTTTTTTTTTTGTACCAGGGATTGAACTCAGAACCCTGTGGTATGAAGCAGGTGCTGGAACCACTGAGCCAAATCCCCAGCTCCTAAGGAGGGTATTTATGACTAAATGCTTCCATGTTCTTGTTCTTCAGTAGAATAACTGATCTCTCCATTCTCAGAAGGTTTCAAACGAAGTTCAGGTCTTGTTCCTCTCAATGATAACTTGGTAACACATTTTTTTTTTTTTACTGATTTTCCTCTCTTCCCTGTTTTGACTCCTCATCAGGATTCCCAAGTAAAGTTCTCTGTACCACAAATCCTATCTCAGAGTTTTAGTTGTGTGAGAACCCGATTTGAAGTAAATTGCTTGAAGTCATCAAGATATGATGTGTATGTGCCAATTCCCCCAAGTTAGTGTATTTATTGTGTATTGCACACATATACTAACAAAAAAGATTTAAAAAATTTAAAATCATGTATCATGAGGTTAGGTTCATCTCACTGTATATTGTTCATACAGTATTTTTTTTTTTTTAGTTTTTGAAACAGGGTCTTGCTTTGTATTTCAGGCTGGCACTGAGCTCACTATGTAGCCCAGACAAGCCTTGAACTCAGCAATCCTCCTGTCTCTGCCTCCTGAGTGCTGGGATTACAGGCATGAGCCACCATGCCCTACACTGTGTGTGGTATGTGGTACTGATTGCCAGTGGGCATGAATCACCACACCTGGTGTTGTATGTGGTTACTGGGGATCAAACCAGGGACGTTGTGCTTGCGAGGCAGGTGCCAGAACCACTGAGCTAAATATCTGGCCCATATAGTATATTTATACTATTTCCTAACTTGTTTTGAACTTTCTTTTTCCAATTTATTAAGTATACTCAGTAGGATCCAAATTATATTTTCATGAGGCATTAGATAAGGCAGGATACAGCTGAAAAAATGAAATTTGAGTTGGGGATTTAGCTCAGTGGTGCCACGCCTGTCTTGCAAGCACAAGGTCCTGAGTTCATTTCCTAGTACTGAAAAAAAAAAAAAAAAGAATGCTAGCTTTGAATCCACAATGCTTTTTTTTTTTTTTTTTTTTAGTACTGGGGACCAAACCAAAAGGTGTTCTACCACTAAATTACATCTCCACCCATGCTTTTTTTTTTTTTTCATATGGGCTCTCACTGAGTTCTTCAGGAACAACTTTTCCATCCTCCTGCCTCAATTCACAAGATGTGTGCCAACACACTTGGGTAAATACACATCACCTTTCTTTTCTTTGCAGAACTGGTGATCAAACTTGGGTCCTTGTGTTTCCAAGAGAGGTGCAGTACCATTTGAGCTAAATCCCCAGCCCTACACATCACTTTGACAGTGAATAAAATGAATTACATTTTGAAAAACACTTGATGGATTATACTGATAGGCAGTATATTCAATAAAACTGGTTGCTTTTATTATATTCTATTCTTTGCTTCTTTGTAAACTTCAGTAACTCTTAATTTTGGAATAAGTTAGCCATAGATACTTTTTGTGGCCCAAAAAATATTTACACTTCATTACTATTTACAGTCCCTGAAAAATCAAGGTCATATATCAAGGAAGCTTTTGATGTTTACCGTAATTAGTATATGTTAGAAATTACTTTTGCTTTAGAAAGTGTTCAAATGTATGAAACAGGGAAAAGATGGTCATCTCATAGTTCTAAGGACCATACCAGAAGAGGAGCAGGGAAGTGTTTTCTTCCTCTTTTTAAGAAAATTCAAGCTTTTTTCTTACAAGGAGAGCAAGGTCTAAACTTCCTCAGAGCACATGCAGTTGCAGAAATTCTAGGTGAGAGACGGAAGCCATTGGCCTCAAGTCTTAAAGCACAGTGGCTGCCAAAGAAAGAGAAAGAGGAAGGGAGAGCCCAAACGGGTGCCATGGGGCCAACGAGACCTGATATAAGAGATGCCCTGGAGACTGCCAGTCTCCACAAGAGCAACATGAATGGGGACTTTTTTCAGTGCATTTGAAGTTGGGAGCAGCAGCAGATATGAAAAGGGACCTAGCAAGAACCCAAGGAGTGGGAAGACAAATCAGGTCAACAGATGATTCTAGAGGTGAGGTGCCTTCCCAAGGTTGTTGGGCCTGTGGAGATCCTCCAGCACTGGCCAAAAGCCAGATCTTCATGCTAGGAGCCAACACTCAGGGGCAGAAGTTGGAGCCAGCTGGCCACTAGAAGCCAGGGGCTAGAGGAGTGGGAAACAGTTGGGTTTGGGAAGCCCTATCCTCTTTTCAGAAGAATTAGCACTTGATCCAGTTGATATAACCTGATGGAAGAGGAGCAGACTTCCTCCTTGGAGTCAGTTTTTATAGTCCCAGTTCTGCGCTTATGTTCAGTTGAGGAAATCTGCTTAGGCAGGACTCTAGACTGGTTTGTATGTCAAGCCTTTCCCAGTCTTTGTCCCGGAGAACTTCATCTTTGGCATTCTCAGATAGTTGCCTCGGTTGAGGAGTCTTTTCAGTGTTAGCAAACCTCTAGTGTATGTATTACAGCTGGCTGTTTGTTATCATTGAAAGCTCTAAAAATTTGCCATTGTTGGGCCAGAGATTTAGCTCAATGGTTCTGGTGCCTGCCTCACAAGTGCAAGGTCCTGAGTTCGATCCCAGTAACCACATACAATGCTGGGCGTGGTGACTCACGCCCACCAGCAATCAATACCACATACCACAGTGCCCAGCATGGTGGCTCATGCCTGTAATCCCAGCACTCAGGAGGCAGAGACAGGAGGATTGCTAGTTCGAGGCTTGCCTGGGCTACATAGTGAGCTCAGGGCCAGCTGGAACTACAAAGTGAGACCCTGTCTCAAAAAAAAAAAAATTGCCATTGTTTAGTCTCCCCTGAGTACATAGGGTATTTTGGTCACTTGCTATTAGGGTTTAATCCAGCACCAGGTACTTGGTTTATATGTGCATCAGTCTTGAAAAAAATAAAACATTAAATAGTTGACTTTTGTTTTATTAACTTTAACATATTTCAGTAATTTTTTTTGCAACCAAGATGTACCACTAAGTGTCTTTGTACCATAACTTTAAGAAATGAAACACGGTTTGTTTGATTGTTATAGTATGAAGAATCAGATTCCTAAGTTACATTTCCAGTCCTTTTTTTTTCTTTTTAAATTTGAAAACAGGGTTTGTGCTAGGATTACTGGTATATGCCACCATGCTTGGCATTTTCTTTTTTCTTTGTTTTTTTTTTTTTTTCCAGTACTGGGCATTGAACCCAGGGTCCTCACACTCATCTATACCTTTATCCTTTTCTATTTTTTAACTTCGATCAAGACACAATCCTGTTGGGGAATGGGACAAAGCAGAAAAACTGTCTTTTAAGGTACAGGACAAACACCGTTAAAGTGTGTCCTGTACCTTAAAAACCATTAAAGATTCAGGATAGGTTGAAGTACAGGAAACAGAAAATCAAGGTACAGGTTTTAGAGGGAACTAGAAAGTCTTTGTAGAGAAAGTAGCATCTCATAGGCCTTAGAGGAGGTTATGTTTACAAGCAGAGTTCTGGATTAAGTTTTGTTCTTTCTAGAAGACCTCACTTGAGCGCTTTGTTCCATTTTTGTCTTTTATTTTCTCTGTCCAGTCTACTTAGTCATCTACCTATTCACTCAGCCCTTGGTCTGTTTTTCTTGGAACTAGATATGGCTAACATTGAGTACTAAACTCATTTCTGCAGGGACAAGCTTAGGAAGAAGAATTTTTATTTTTTAGAATTTGTTTTAGCCAAACCAACAAAGCACAGTTCCCATTGCCAATCTGTTAGAACACAAAAATAATCTCACTATATAGAAACAGATGTTTAAAATGGTACTCATTAAAATGAGATTCCACCTGTAATATAAAACAGAAAGTGGATGCAAAAGGAATGTTGTAAGCTGGCAGTCCCTATCGCCTTCCATTCCTTCAGGCATGTATATTTGTGAGTAAAATATTGCTAATAGGAATATGCTTCTGGTTTTGATGTCTAGTGGTATGGGTTACTAAAATAATATTGAAATAAAGTTTATCATGGAAAAAATACCTCTAGAGTGGGTGCATTCTTAGAAATGAACAAAAATGTCTTGAGCAGAAATTTAATGAATACCCTTTATGAGTGACAGAAATGGACATTTACTGATTACTTTCTGTGTCAGGTGCTTTATTGTACATTTTAACAAGAAGCCTATGAAAAAGATGGGCTTATTTCATAGGTGAGAAAATTGAAACTGAGAAATAATATCAATTAGACTGGAACCCAAAAATTGGATTTCTAAGCCAGTGTGTTCTTTTCACTGTTTTACAGTCTTGACAATTTGGAGGCACATAGTTTTTAAAATAACCTATACTATCAAATAGAATATTTGGAAAGTAAATCTAGGTTTGTCTGATTATAAAGCCTATGCCCAGGACCCTTTTCCATATATTTTGGGTCTTTACCTCCAAATTTACTTGGCCTCATTTATAGCATTGAGAGAGCCAATGATATCTAGAAGAATACAGTGAATCCTCAAGCTACAGTTGGTCTGACATAAGAACAACTTCAGTTAAGATCAGTATTTTAATTTTAACTTATGACCAAGGTCTTGAGTTATGACTCAAATGTCCAAATCTGTCTGGTCTCAGACAGATTTAACCCTTAAAGAGTTCTGGAGGGAACATGACACACCCTCTCCTGTGTGGGGTTAATTGAGAAATACTGGGCCAATATCTCTCTAAGGACACAGAGGTCTGCCTGTGTACAGCAGGGAGAAGGCTATGTAGAGGAACCTGAGCCTTCAGTTGACCAACCTGAATTACAGTCAGCCCTCGGGAATGAATTGAATTCATAAGTCAAGGGTTCAGTGGATCTTCTGTGAGGTTGCCAAATACCTTATGGATCTCTTTTATTATCTCCATTGATATCATTTAAAATAATTTTTTGTGTGTGGCTTTGCTCTCTTTCCCTTCAGCTATGGGTTGGCTGTAGTGAAATGCTCTACACTATGAAACCTCTTTGGTTGATATCTACTTTTCACTGGTGTCCTGTAGAAGGATTCAACTACTTCTGTATATTTTGGATAGGAAGAGGCAGCATATTTGTTCCAGTACCGTGTTCTCCAGAAATGGGCCACAGTATTGTTAATGTATTGTTATTGTTAATCAACATAATACAGATAATGGCATCCCAGGAGAACCAGTTAATAGCAAGAGCTATGTCACCTTGGCTATAGTAATAATACAACCAGCATCAACTATATCAGAAAATACAAACTATTGACAATTTCTAAGGTCTAATAATGTACCAATCTCAACCATAGAAAAGAGATCTATAATTACAGTATGAACACTAAAATCAACCAGATATTGACCTACTATTAATCAATAGTAAATATCTATTAAATGGAACAATTTTGCCTTGACTTAGAACAATATTAAAAAAAGTATAAAGTTAACTAGCTATCTAGAGGTTTATAAAACTTTGTAGTTATACTTGCAAAAGTAGAGGAGACAGGGAGCTAGAGAAAGAAAAAAGCAAAATTTGATCAGTTAATCAAGGAAATATAGGCATAAGGAAAGTTGAGACATGAGGTCTATAAGGAGTGAAAAGAAATTTATAGTGTTAGAGAATAGTCACAGGAGAGAGCAAACAAAAAAGGATAAAACTTTAAATGAGAAAAAGAGAAAAGAGAAAGGACACTAAAACAGAAAAAGGATGGAATAAAACCAACATCCTCTAAAAAAACATGGTTAATAAAAGGTTAAAATATAGAAAACTTTTTAGAAAAGACTGAGGGAAAAATTTTGTTTCTGAATAAGTGTTTCCTTTGAAGATCTACAGTGCGGGGGGTCTAGCTAGTCATGATTTTCTCTGCCTGTCTTTAGGGCTGATGGTTTTTTGAGATGCCTGCCCTTTCTCAGAGGATCCTCTATTGGTTTTCCCCAGCCTGTGTTGTGTTCTTTTTCCTGCTGACAGATGGAAAATGGAATCAATCTCTCTGGTCTGTGCTAGATTGTAGGCTGTGGAGTGGGGGTTCAAGTAGACTTGTTGGACCTGTTGTTAACAGTCACATGCTCTGGTTGCTTCCTTTTCTCCCTGTTATCTTTGTCTAAGCTCAGGTCCTTTAGCTAGCCTTTGCCTCTACAGTCCTGTGTCAATAGGAAGGGAGATGTAGAGCTTGCTTGGAGCTGATGGATGGTCTTGCACTTTTGTGTGAGGGTGGTGTTGTCTAGTATGCACCCACCTATCTGCTTCTGGGGAAGAGTACCATGGGTCCAGAGCTGGCCATCCTTGCTTGCTTTGGGAGACTTCTATTACTTTTTAAATCATAGTCTTTCATTCTGCAATCCAATGAATATTTGTTACTTTATGTGAAGCATAGGGCCAATAAAAGTCTCTGGCATAATCAACTTTATATTCCTGTTGGAAATGCAAGCAATAAGATAAATGTCAATTGTCAAAATTGTTTGAAACTGTTAAATAGAAAAATACAGTGTGAATGGGTAGAAGTGTGGTACAACCTATTGTGATTTAAACTAGAGTAGCCAAGAAGAACTGTATCTGAAAGAGATAAGAGAAGGATGCAGGCAGATAGCTGTAGAGTGTGTTTTCTAGTGGATAAAATATCAAATGCAGGGCCCTGCAGGAATTTTTTTATACTACCCTTAGGAATGAAGTAGGCGTGCAATGCACTGCTTCATCTGCTTAATAGGAAATACTAGGTTGGTAGCAGGAAGAAACCTGATTTAATCTGCCATTATTGAGCCTATAATAGCTCACCTATCCAGGTCAAAACCCATGCACAGCTCCAGAACCCTTGATACTTCAGAGAATGGGCTCTCCTTACAGAGGGCCCTGTCTCAGTCCCAGAAGTGTATGCCACACATTTTTCTCCACACTTTCTCAAGGGGAACTTGGGCCATTTCCTAGACTGTATTGGGAAAAATGAAATGTCAGGCCCTTTAGAATTACTAGACAATGACTCAGAAATGACAGTAATTCCTGGTTAAACACTACTGTGTTCCATCATTCAGTCTGGAACCTTGTGTGATTAGATGATAAATGAAGTCTTAGTTTAAATCTAGTACTTAGTTTAAGTACTGGTTCAGTTTGGCTTGTGGACTCACCCTAAGAGTTTTCTCACATCCTGGATAATAAAAATAGATATTAACAAACTTGTCAACTAATAGACTTCTAGATTATCTTCCTGGTCCAGTGCGAAAAAGATATTATTGTAGGAAGAAAAACACGGAAATCCTTTGAACTTTTTGGCTTTACCGAAGGGGTTAATCAGAGTGGATGAACCCTTCTCCTAGGGGATGGCACCATGAAAGCTTGTAAAGAGTTTCATCAAAGGAGAGTCACCTGCTTTGTGTCTACATTTTGGGTCATAAAACAAAATTCAAAAGATATAAAGTAATTTAAATAATACAAAATATATCTCTGACCACTTCAGAATTTGATTAAACAGTATAAAGGCATTTGTGAAAAACTACCAATAACCACTGGACAAAATAGAAGTCTCAGGGGAAGTTAGCAACATCGCAAATTGAATTAAAATGAAAATAAGGGATTGCTATCCATTGAAATATTGGAGTAATGCCCCAAAGTTATCTCCTCTTTAAAATAAAAGAGAACTACAAGGGAGGAAAGTATAAAAAATTTAAAACTTTAAGTAATTTTTAGGACTCTAACCAACATTTTGTATTTTGTTGGAGAGCATTTGTTCAAGAAAAACAGCTGATTTTGTTTTGGGGCACTTTAACTAGATCTGTTTTTATTCTCTTCTCCTTAGCTCAGTGGTACCTTTTAAACATAATAGTCACAAGGATCATGGTTCAAAATCTCCTTTAGGGCCGGGCGTGGTGGTTCACACCTGTAATCCCAGCACTCGGGAGGCAGAGACAGGAGGATTGCTGAGTCCGAGGCTTGCCTGGGCTCCATAGTGAGCTCAGAGTCAGCCTGTACTACAAAGTGAGACCCTGTCTCAAAAAAAAGAAAATCTCCCTTAGGGCACCCAGTGAGGACTCCTGTCTCCCAGGAGTCATTCATATTCCCCATTCCTATTCCTCAATAAATTTTCCTACTCTTAACCACCATCATTTCTTGAATTTATTCTTCAAATTCAGGGAACATGCACTTGGTGTATCTAAAATCTAGCAGGTTGAGCATTACATTTTCCCCTGTGTCATTTTGGAGGTCCCATCAAGACAATTGGTAGGAGAAGCCACCAAATTCCTAGTAATCATGCAGATGGGACAATGACAATGTGCCTTTTACTGGGGTCCACTAGATCAGCCTTACGAATAGAGTTCATAACTGCTTGACTGCACCATGACTTCTATCCATGGTCCCTTAAATTAGCTCTCTAAAGAGTTCATTGATTTAGAGGCAGGGTTTTCTATGTTACCCAGGCCGACCTATAATTGCAGGGCACAAGTGATCCTCTGCCCTCTGCCTTCTATGTAACTAAGACTACAAACACCTGCCACTGCACCTACCTAACCATTATATACTTTAATGAAAATTTTAAGTGGAAAAGTATGGGACTTGAGATTTTAAAAATGTATGTCCCATATATGGGGGGGGTGAAACAATAATAAAAACAGTCTCTCAGCAAACACAAGACACTAAACTTACCAGACAATGATTTTAAGTGAGCCATATTAAATACATTCAAGTAACTGAAAGAAAGCTTGAAGATGATGTCTAACTAAAGAGAAAATATTGACAGAATAAGAAAGCACTTTACTGTTAAATTTTGACTTGTATTAGTACGTTTGCAGCATGTAATGATTACATTGATTGTATGGAGTACATGTATGTAACACATCTCAATTCTTTTCTATCCTGTTAGCCTCTCCCTTGTCCATGCTCCCTCCATTTCTTGGTTCTTTTCTCTTTTGAAGAAGCTCTTTCTCCCTTTCCTATTATTTATTTTTTGTAGAACTAGAAATTATTTTAAAATAACCAAGTAGAAATTCTGGAATGAAAAAGTAGTGAAACAAAAAAATCCACTGAAGAGACTCAACAGCAGATTTTAGTGGCAGAAGAAAGAATTCATGAGCTTGAAAATGAATCAAATGAGATGTTCTAGTCAGAAGAAGAAAAAGAAAAAAGAATGAACTAAAATGAAATCTTAGATCTGCAGGATATCATCAAACATACAAATATACACATAGTGTGTCTTAGTAGGAGAGAGAAAATCAGAAAAATGTTCTTGAAGAAATGATTGTCAATAACTTTCCAACTTCTGAATACCAATCTTTGTATCAGAAGATTTCAATGAACACCAAATGGTACAAACTCAGAGATCCACACTAAGTCAGTATAACCAATAGTGTGCTAGAGGCACAGAAGGTAAGTTAAAAACAGTAAGAAAGAAACAACTCAACACAGATGAGACATTCTTGATAAGACTAATGGCCAGCAGCCAGGGATTTAGTTCAGTGGTTCCAGTGTCTGCCTTGCAAGCACAAGGCCCCAAGTTCAATCCTAGTAATCACATACAACAATACTGGGCATGGTGACCCATGCCCACCAGCCATCAGTACTACATACCACAGTGCCAGACATGGTGACTCACAGCTGTAATCCAGCACTCAGGAGGCAGAGGGAGGAGAATTGCTGTGTGTGAGGTTTGCCTGGGCTACATAGTGAGCTCATGACCAGCCTGAACTACAAAGAAAGACCCTGTCTCAAAAAAAAAAAAAAAGGCTAATGGTCAGTTTTTTTCAAGTAACCTTATGATATAAACTAATATGAACACAAGCCACCAAGTGGAATCCTTCTGCATGTAAAAAAAATTATGTATAATGACAAAATGATGATTTGTCCTTAGAATGCAAGCTCAACATTCATTATAATATACCATATTAACAGATCAATGGTTAAAAAAACATGTACTCATAGCCGGGTGTGGTGGCTCATGCCTGTAATCCCAGCACTCGGAAGGCAGAGACAGGCGGATTGCTGAGTTCGAGGCTTGCCTGGGCTACATAGTGAGCTCAGAGCCAGCCTGAACTACAAAGTGAGACCCTGTCTCCAAAAAAAAAAATGCACTCTTAGATACAAAAAAGCACTTGACAAAATCCAATACCCTTGCATGATTAAAAACACTCAAAAACCCACTAGTAAAAGGAAACTTTTTCTATCAGCTAAATGGAACTTCTGAAAAATTCATAGCTAACGTCATAATTTATGGCCAAAGACTTTAGACTTTCCCCAAAGATCAGAAAGAAGACAGACAGGTTCAGTTCTGCCATTTCTATTCAATGTTGTCCTAAAAGCTGGGTCAACTGAACCTAATATCCTTGTATCTACACATAAAGAATGTTTTCCCTACTAAATCCAATTTGCAAAACCTGGAAGAAGTTACTGCTCTTCAGCTGTGCAGAAAACAACACATGGTACAAAGAACATACACATAACAAGGAAACATGATACAAACCAAGGAACATAATTTTCTAGTACTAACACTGAAGAAATGTAACTCTGTGAATTATCTGATGAATAATTAAACAGTTGTTTTAAAGAAGCTCAGCAAGTGGAAGCAGGCAGATTGCTCAGTGAAGTCAGGGAAAAAATACATGGGAAGAATAGACAGACAGCCAGTTAAATAAGTGGATAGGTAAATATCTATAGATTAAAATCTGGGAAAAAAAACTGCTTTAATATTTTAAACATTTTTTTAACCATAGCCAAGTGTGATGATGTATGCCTATAATCCTAGAATTCTGGGAAGTTCAAGTAGAAAGACTGCAAGTTTGAGCCCAGTATGGGAAACTTGGTGACTTAGTGAGACCATGTTTCAAAATAAAAAAGAGGAATGAGGGTGGAGCTTAGTGCAAAAACCCTGGGTCCAAGTCCCATTACTGCAAGAAAAAAACAAACACCCCAAAACAAATTCTAACCCTTTTTCTTTCTCCCCACTACATCACTTTTTTTACTGGCTCTGAGCTCACTATGTAGCCCAGGCAAGCCTCAAACTCAGCAATCCTCCTGTCTCTGCCTCCCTAGTGCTGGGATTACAGGCATGAGCCACCATGCCCAGCATTGTGGTATGTGGTATTGATTGCTGGTGGACGTGAGTCTCCACGCCCAGCTTTGTAGGTGGTTACCGGGGATCGAACTCAGGACCTTGTGCTTGTGAGGCAGGCGGCAGAACCACTGAGCTAACCCTCCGGCCCTACATCATTTCTTATCGAGTCTATTTTAAAGCTTTCAAACA
The DNA here is from genome assembly GCA_004025085.1 of Thryonomys swinderianus. Taxonomy (NCBI): domain Eukaryota; kingdom Metazoa; phylum Chordata; class Mammalia; order Rodentia; family Thryonomyidae; genus Thryonomys; species Thryonomys swinderianus. The sequence goes on from PVIC010033185.1 coordinate 15,246, forward strand.
ACTAATAGCACAGTGTGGGGATGTAGGTCAGAAGTGTGGCACCTGTGAGGCAAGTATGAAACCCTGAGTTTAATTCCCAGTACCAAAAAAAAAAAAAAAAAAAAAAAAAAAAAAAAAAAAAAAAAAAAAAAAAAAAAAAAAGGCAGCAGCAGGAGCAACAACAACAAATATTAACAAGGAATTTTTCAAACATCACTGATGGAGTTACACAGTTGTAAGCTATTTTGAATTGTTGTTTGGCATTTTAAAAAATAATTAATACACTACTTTATAACTCAGAAAGTTTACTTACTCAAGAGGAACTAAAGTCTTCATAAAATGAAATGTCCACATAAAGACATGCAAGAATATTCATATCAACTCTAGCCAAAAATTATTCAACAACCCATGTAACCACCAACAAATGAATAAATAAATGAATTGTGGTGCAGTCATACAATGGAATAATACTAAGAAAAAGGAATGAACTCTTTCAACTGCTGTTGATCATCAACATAGATAAATCTCAAAAATGTTAAGTGCAAGCAGGGAATACAGAGCCTTAATCCCAGCACTCAAGAGGCTGAGACAAGAGGATTGCCACTAGTTTCAGGCCATGTGGTAAATTCAAGGCCAGCCTGAATTACAGATTGAGACACTGTCCTTAAAAAAAAGTAGGGAGGGCCGGAGGGTTAGCTCAGTGGTTCCGGGGCCTGCCTCGCAAGCACAAGGACCTGAGTTTGATCCCCGGTAACCACATATAATGCTGGGCGTGGAGACACGCCCACCAACAATCAACACCGCATACCACAATGCCTGACGTAGTGGCTCACGCCTGTAATCCCAACACTCGGGAGGCAGAGACAGGAGGATTGCTGAGTTCGCGGCAGCTTGCCTGGGCACCATAGTGAGCTCAGGGCCAGCCTGAACTACAAAGCGAGACCCTGTCTCCAAAAAGCAAAAAAAAAAAAAAGTAGGGAATACAAAAGTATATGTCACGTGATTCTACATATATGATATTAAACATTAGAAATACTTTACCTAGGTGGAAGAACTGATAGGAAAGGATCTTGAGGAAAGTTTTTGGAGTATAGGAGTGTTTTATGTTGATTAGAGTTCATGGTTTGGTAGTATACATTTTATTGTTTTTCTTTCTTTTTTTAAAATTTTTTAAATTTTGAGACAGGGTCTTGCTTTGTAGTTCAGGCTGGCCCTGGGCTCACCCTTGGCATTTTAAAAAAATAAAATGAGCAAGCCTTGAATTCAGCAATCCTCCTGCCTCTGCCTCTGCCTCCCGAGTGCTGAGATTACAGGCATGAGCCATCATGCCCCGCATGGTGAGTATACATTTAAAAAACTAACCAACTATTTTCTTAAGAGGTTTACATTTTATTTCATAAATATATAACTCAACAAAAAAGGTGAGGGCTTAGATAGGAAAGATCCTGTCTTAGTCACTTTCCTCATTACAAGGATATATTTAGGACATCCACAACTTAAAAGAGTTGAGGTTTATTTGGCTCACTGATTGTAGAAGTTTCTATCCTTATTCTATTGACTCCAAAGCATGGTGGCATGACCAGTGGGCCAAGCAAAAGAATGGCTGCTAGAGCGTGGGAACATCCAGGAAGGAACCAGGAACCTTCCAAGTCACACCCACAGCGACCTGCTTGGCCCTACTCCTGACATTAAGTCCACAGTACCGCTCCTATGGTCCAATCAGCCCTCCCACCCACAATCACACGACAAATTAGAGGGTTGTCTAGGTGTACACTGGGCCTCTCCAACCTCATTTCACTCTATCCTTTCATTCATTCACTCCACAAATATTTATTAAGTATCAACTCTGTTCTTAAGTATATTGTTAGGTACTTTCACACAGTCAGTAAAAATACAGAAAGACTTGCTGTCATCACATATGTGTCATAATGGCAGAAAACAGAAAATAAACACATAAAATAAAATAAATTTGAAATAGTAATGGAAATTAAAGAAGGGAGAAGAGATATAAAACATTGGGAAGAGGTTGAAATTTTAGATGTAGGTTGGCCTGGGAAGGTCGCCTTGTGAAGGTAGATATTGACAATAAATTCAAACCCAGCCTGAGAAATTTAGAGGTTTAGTGAGATCCTATCTCAATGGAAAAAACTAAAAAGGGCTGAGGGAATAGCTCAGGGCAAAGGCCTTGCGCTGAATGCCCAGAACAACACACACACACACACACACACACACACACACACACACACACACAGAGAGTAGAATGACTATTTCTCCACATTTTCATCACCACCTTTTCTTTGCCAATTTAAGAGGAAAATATTAACACCTTGTAAGTCTGATTTAATTTTCTTATTATGAAGAAAATGGCTTTTAATGTTTTTAAGTATTTCTAAGTTCTTTCTGGGGCCATACGTTGCTCGGGAACTATTTGTTCGAGACACGATCTTGCTTTGTAGTTCAGGCTGGCCCTGAGCTCACTATGTAGCCCAGGCAAGCCTCAAACTCAGCAATTCTCCTGCCTCTGCCCCCCAAGTGCTGAGATTACAGATGTGAGCCACCATGCTGGACATTATGATATGTGGTACTGATTGCTGGTGGGTATGAGTCATCGTGCCCAGTACTGTCATGTGTTTAGCAGGGATCAAACCAGGGACCTTGAGCTTGCTAGGCAGGTGCCAGAACCATTGAGCTAAATCTCTGGTTGCTTGCAAACATTTTTAAGGGAAAATGGAATTTTCAGAATATTTTTGAATGTTATTGTAGGCAAGAGAATACTTCTATTGTTTAGTTTTAAGTTATTTTCAGAAAGTACTCCAAAAGAGAGGGAAATTTGCAAGCAGCAAAGATTCTAGCCATAGACAATCTTAGTTACATATGATAAAAGCAGTGATCCAGTCATATATGTAACAACAAAACTGAAAAATATTTTTCAAATTCAACTTCATTTCTCTTCATAATAGTTGTAGTCCAGAAAAAAAAAATATATATTTTTAGACAGGGTCTCGCTTTGTAGTTTGGGCTGGCTCTGAGCTCACTATGTAGCCCAGGCAAGCCTCGAACTCAGCAATCCTCCTGTCTCTGCCTCCCGAGTGCTGGGATTACAGGCGTGAGCCACCACGTCCGGCATTGTGGTATGCGGTGTTGATTGTTGGTGGGTGTGAATCTCCATGCCCAGCATTATATGTGGTTACCAGGGATTGAACTCAGGACCTTGCGCTTGCCAGGCAGGCGCCAGAACCACTGAGCTAATCCTCCGGCCCCAGAAAATATATATATATATATATATTAAAGACATGTTATTAGATATTTTAAACATGCACTAAACTAAAATCAAAGTGGGTTAGAGACCTAAATATTAAAACACTAAACCTGCTGGAAAACAGGTTAGGTAGAACTCTTGAAGACATTGACATAGGGAAAGACTTTATGAACAAAACCTCTGCAGCACAAGAACTAGCAGAAGGAATCAACAAATGGGATCTCATCTTACTAAAGCTTCTGTGCAACAAGAGAAACCAACAGAATGAAAGACAGCTGACAATATGGAAAAAAAATTACCAGCTGTTTCTCAGACAAAGAGCTACTTTCTAGAGTGTATAAAGAGCTTTAAAAAATCAGCCCCCTCAATTTAAAGATCCAACTCAAAAATGGGCATCTGAAATGAGCAGACACATTTCAAAGGAAGGAGTAAAAGCAGCTGAGAAACATTTGAAGAAATAACATCACGGTTCATTCGAGAGATACAGATGAAAACAACACTGAGATTTCATCTCACTCACCAACAATGGCTGGTATCATGAAATCAACTAACAACAAATGCTGGCAGGACTCCAGGGAGAAAAGAACCCTTCTCTACTGTTGGTAAGAATGTAGACTGGTGCAACCACTGTCAAGATCAGTCTGGAGATTCTTTAAAAGCTTGCATTAGAGGTCCCGTTTGACCCTGCTATTCTCCTGCTAGGTATATATATGAAAGAATTAAAAGAATCACATCACAGTGACATGTGCACCCACATTTATAGCAGCTCAGTTTGTGATAGCTAAATCTTGGGAACAACCCAAATGCCCACCAACTGGAGATTGGATAAAGATGTGGGTTTTTATTAAATGGAGTATTACTCAGCCATAAAGAATGATAAATTTGAGTCATTTATACTCACATGAACATACTTCGAGGACATACTCATAAGTGAAATAAATAGAACACATATGTAAATACCATATCATTTTTCTGGTATGGGAAACTGAAGGTGTAAATGTGTTCTAAAATGTATGATAGATATTGTGAAATAACAAGGAAATACTCAAAGGGAAAAGGGATTTAGGGATAAGTAAAGAAGGGAAAGAAAAAAGTTTAATGGTATAAAAAAAGGAAACAAAGCTTACGTATATGGGAGGGGTTGTAGGTTGGGTAGGGAAATGGGAAAAAATGAGAATCCAGATGTGTCATGTACTGGTACAAATTCTCAATGTCAGTTGTGAGCATAATGTGTATATAAAATGTATCAATAAAATCAATTTTATAAAAAGTTTTAAATGTTTAAGATGGACATGGTGTCACACATGTATAATTCCAGCCACTTATAAAGCTGAGGTAGGAAAATTGAAAGCTCAAGGCCAGCCTGGCAACTTAGTGAGATCCCGTGTGGACATAATTTTTTTTTATTTTGCTTTTTTTGGAGACAGGGTCTCGCTTTGTAGTTTGGGCTGGCCCTGAGCTCACTATGTAGCCCAGGCAAGCCGCCGCGAACTCAGCAATCCTCCTGTCCCTGCCTCCCGAGTGCTGGGATTACAGGCGTGAGCCACCACGTCCGGCATTATGGTATGCGGTGTTGATTGTTGGTGGGCGTGCCTCCAAGCCCAGCATTCTATGTGGTTACCGGGGATCGAACTCAGGTCCTTGCTCTTGCGAGGCAGGCGCCGGAACCACTGAGCCAACCCTCCGGCCCAGACATAAATAATTTTTAAAAGCCTGGATAATGCTTGGTGTAAGGCCCTAGGTTCAATGAAAGAAAGAAAGAAAGAAAGAAAGAAAGAAAGAAAGAAAGAAAGAAAGAAAGAAAGAAAGAAAG
>PVIC010033186.1:0-20271 GCA_004025085.1 Thryonomys swinderianus
GCAGAGATCCGGAACTCCGTCCAGCCCTCCGGAGCAGGAGGCGAGAACGGGCTGCGTCCGTGGCTCACCCCGGTGGTCCCGGTGTGGGTCTTATAGGCACCTTGGCAATCCTGTCCGGGCTACTTCAGGCTTCCTTCCCCAGGTGGGGGCTGGCTCTGGCCTCCCTCAGTTTGGCAAAGTAAAGACAAGTTTGGGGACCGACTGCCAGTCCTGAACATCCTCATCACCACTTCTCCCCAAAGGATTTCATGGACCAGCCCCACCCTAGATCTGTACTACTCATTTGGCCATTTTCCTAAACCAACAGTTCTATTTTTTACAGTTACATCATATGTAGTTAGTTATACAATCTGTCTCATTACTTCAATTAAGCAGTAAGTAACTTGGGGTTTAAATACGAGCACTGTTTTATGACCTTTGACTATTTTATGGAGCCTATCTTGTTTAATCTGCATAATGACCCGTTGATATACAGATCATACTGTATTATTTTACTTGTGCTAAGAGGAAAGAATAGAAATGTCTCTAAACTTCCTAGCCTTCTGGCTCCTTGTATGAGTTAAGCAAATCACAACTTCTCTGTGCCTTGGTCTCATCTGTAAAATGGGCTGAATCATAGTACTTACTCTATGAGGGCCATGAGAATGTGCCAAGGAAAATTGTATAAAGTCCTGTGAACAGTGCAACAGGTTTGTGTTTGTGAAAGAAACAAACATCTAAACAGCAGAGCTGGATGTAGCCAGGCTGTTCTATTCCTCCCCACCATGTCTCTCTTTATGGATTTGCTCCTTTTTCTTTTGAAAGCTTTGGCAAAGAATCTGATTTCTGTTTTGTAGATGGAAAATTTGAGCTGTAGCAGACATGATCCAGCCAGGGCCATCTACTCATTTCTCTTCCCAAGAGTTCCATGGCGAGATTTCTAATGGGTCATACACTCCAGAGCACTTTACACATATTAACTAATAGAGTTCACATATTGTCATCTTCCCATTTTACAAATCAGGAAGCTGAGACATGGACTGGCCTAACTCTGCTATTATATCTGTTCCCTACCTGAACCCTTCCTCACGCCTGGGGCTGATCAGTTCTGCCCATTAAACCCAGAACTGGAGCTCTGGCTTGGTCCTTGGGACACTGAGTACCAAGGTCCTCTTACTGAGGGACATACTTTAAACCAAAAAAGCATCAGGAGTATGATTTGGGATATTTTCTTTCCTGGTGGAGATTTCTTGGGTTTATTTTCTAAAATTGTGCCAAAGGAGCATAACTAGCCACATCAGCAGCTCTTTCTGCCCTTCATGTGTGACACACAGAGCTATTTTTTATTTTCTTTCTCTTTGCAACTTCCTTCTCTCCAAACACCTCTCCTCGTGGCTTCCTTTTTGCAGCATCAGGTACGTATCATTTTCCAAAGAAGAATTGAAATTTTATTTGGGTATTTATCTTCCCCAGCTGATGACAAATTCCTTTAAGGCAGGGACCACGTTTGGCTCGATCATGGTGGTATCTTCTGCAGCTAAATCAGTATCTAGTACACAAGAGACATGCATAAGTACTTGTTGAATAAAATCCACCGTTCAAGGACTCTAGACTTGTCTACCAGGCAGCCTAGGCAGTGGTACACCACTAGATGGCACTACTGCCCTGCAAGTAATTTATCCTCTTGTTTTCTCAAATTAGAAGGGGGCAAAGACTCAAGCTACAATTCTGTTCAGAAGTGATTCTGCTGAGGTTATAACATCTGTCTTTCACTGAGTCCCACAATGGGCAATTTATAATGCATTACTGTATCTCCAACGGAGGCCACAGGAAAAGGTATCCCCTGTACAGGGGAGCAAATGATTTTATGCAACTTTTTGTAAGCTACACAACTTGTAAGGGATGGAAAAGACTTGAACCCAGGTCTGTTGGCCTCCATGCCAGTGTTCTTCACAATGTACCCTCCTGCTTCCACTTTGGGGGCCTGTTACAACCCACAAACCTGCTTCCAACTGTGAGAACCCCTAATCTCCAGAGCTGTTTGTTCTTTTACCATTGATTTAACAAGAAGTCTGCATAAACACTGACTTCTAAAAAGGCAATGCGCAGGGGAGGAGAACTGAGTTAGAGTAAACTCATTATCTCTTCGGCCACTTGCTTTGTCTTGACCCCATGGATGAACTAAGTGTGGTGTTCAGAGGAAGAAGGAAGTCACTGTGAATGAATGGGTCAGTTGTGACTAGTTCTTCACCCAGCAACTGCATCCACATACTGGGCTGGCGAGCAAAGATGAGATGGATTCTAGACTGGTCGGGGCCTATGACATGCACACATGGGGTGAGACAGGTGCACACACAGAGATACCCGAGTGCCACACAAGTGCTATATATAATAAGAGAATTAGGGATCTGGAGACCAGGAAGTTTTCTGTGACTGCAAAGGGTTGAGCTTCACAGAGAACTTATCAGGGAAACTGCAAATAAACAAGCCACTTTCTACTCAACATGTAAACCAAAGAGGAATAGACATCAGTTGGAGCTTGTTAGACCTGCAGACTCTTGTCTCAGACTTCCTGAGCCACAATTTGCATTTTAGCAAGATCTTCAGTGATTTACACACATTAAAAGATTGGGGGAGGGGGATGTAGCTCAGTGGCCCTGTACACCTGCCTGGCAAGTGCAAGGTCCTGAGTTCAATCCCTGGTACTGAAAAAAAGAAAAGAAGGCCGGGCGTGGTGGCTCACACCTGTAGTCCCAGCACTCGGGAGGCAGAGACAGGAGGATTGCTGAGTTCGAGGCTTGCCTGGGCTACATAGTGAGCTCAGAGCTAGTCTGAACTACAAAGCGAGACCCTGTCTCAAAAAAAGAAAAGAAAAGAAAAGAAAAGATTTGTGGGTACTGTTTGTATGGGTAGATCTATTTAAAATACATTAACAGTCACTCCTCGGCCTTTTGGCTAAGCTCAAATGTGAAATATGCTAACACTTTAATTCCCTTTTTAGTTTTAATTTTGCATTTTGATGTGCTTTTGAAAGAATGCTATTAAGTGCTCTAAGCTTCTGCCACTCTTCTCTGTAAGAGCCAGAGACTTGTAACAGCTAAATTTGCTGGGGGCTGGCGATTTATTAACTGGAAAGAAAGGTCTTCTTCAAAATATTTTTGCATTCATTTATACAATGAGAATTCAAGAAACTAAACCTTGAGAAACACATAAAAGATAATTTTTTTACTTGGTTTTTTTTTTTTTTGAGACAGGGTCTCACTTTGTAGTTCAGGCTGGCCCTGAGCTCACTATGTAGCCCAGGCAAGCCGCCGATAAAAGATAATTTTGATCACCAAAGGAAATTTATCCTATGTTCACTCCAAGTGGAGTATTTGCAAATTGCATATCTCTGTATATGTGGGGACCATGGTACTAGCCCAAGTTCCTCAGGTGATTTCCTACCCTCTCCCTCTACTTTCCTACACATCATTTGGGATAGAGGTTGTGCAGTGTGCAATTACTCTGATGGACTTAACTAGACACCAACCCACCGGCACCTCCATGGGATTTGGCCTATCACAGTGGGATGTGATGGTGTGGTATGTCCTGTGGTCCCATTTCCCCATCTCCGTTCCTGGAATCTGGGTGAGTCTATTCGGAACCCATTTGGGTGCTATAAAGACAGAAGCGCTATAAAACAAAGTGATTGAGCTCAGTGGTTCTGGCACCTGCCTCGCAAGTGCAAGGTTCTGAGTTTGATTCCCCGGTGACCACACACAATGCTGGGCGTGGTGACTCACGCCCACCAGCAATCAATACCACATACCACAGTGCTGGGTGTGGTGGCTCACGCCTGTAATCCCAGCACTCGGGAGGCAGAGACAGGAGGATTGCTGAGTTTGAGGCTTGCTTGGGCTACATAGTGAGCTGAGGGCCAGCCTGGACTACAAAGCGAGACCCTGTCTCAAAACAACAACAACAACAACAACAAAAAAACCCAAACCAAAGTGAGGAAATGCAGGCTTGGGGGCCAACGCATAGCAGCAGTGCAGCATCACTTCCCTGAGTCTCAGTTCAAACCCAGAAGGTGGAACTAGATGGTTGCTAAGCTCCTTCCTGGTCTAATATTACATGAGCCTGGTTACCTGGGAATTGGAGGACGAGTAGTTACTCATTAAACCCAGAATATACAGTCCCAAATAGAAAGGGCCCACAACATCCTTACTTCCAGATATAATAGTTGAGAAATCTAGTTACCATAGTAACTCACCTTCACAGAGTCATTTAAAAATTCAGCTCTGGAAAGTGACAATATTAAGCACTGGTACCTGCAAAACCCCATGATGTTTCTTCTGCTGTCATTCTGGCCCAGGGCTAGGGTGCCAAGAATTGTCATAATCTGGAGAAGCAATGGGAGGTCTCAAGCTGCCTTTCAGGCTGCTGGAACAGAAGGTGCTGACAGGGTGGGAGCGAGGGAAGGCCTACTCTCAGTTTACTCATGCTGCAGCCACCCTTCACAAGCTGCAGCAAATATTTTGTGATGTTGCAAGATGTTACAAGAAGTGAAAAGCAAGCTGTGATTCAGCTGGTATGAAGGCTCTGCAAACACAGAAAGGGTGATCTGTTTTGCAGCGGACTCTGTCTTCTGCCAGAGTCCATAGGCCTGAGTACTTCAAGAGGGACTTCTCCAAGACAATGCCATCATCTTAGAGGTTGCATTTCGTTGCAAGACCAACTTAAAATCCTCTGGCCTAAAATCCTCTGCAGACCTTAGGAGACTTGGAGTTACTCTGAGGGAGCTGCAGACTCATCTGTGTGTTTCATCTGTAGACTACGCAACAAATGTGCTCATCTATATGGATTACTTTTCCAATTAGCACAAACATCATTTTGGTGAATAAAAGAAATTAGTCTGCGGCTGGAGATTTAGCTCAGTGGTTCCAGCGCCTGCCTAGCAAGCGCAAGGTCCCTGGTTCCATCCCCAGTAACCACATACAACAATACCAGGCATGGTGACTCATGCCCACGAGCAATCAGTACCACAGACCACAATGCCGGGTGTGGTGGCTCAAGCCTGTAATCCCAGCCCTCAGGAGGCAGAGGCAGGAGGACTGCTGAGTTCGAGGCTTGTCTGGGCTACATAGTGAGCTCAGGGCCAGCCTGAACTACAAAGCAAAACCCTGTCTCAAAAAAAAAAATTAGTCTGTAATGTTACCAAACATATCTTAGCTTTCTGTTATGTATTTTCTTAGTCAATGGATACCAAAATAGAATTAATATCATGCCTGATATGGGAAAAAGGGTTTTTTTCTTTTTGTTGTTGTCTAAATGCAGTCTCTGTTTTTTCAGAACATTTGTCTTGGTCCTTGGGGCAGAGAACAAGGACATTTTACTGTCAGGACAGAACCTTTTCCCTTGTTACTGGCTCCACTTTCATGGTAGCCATTGGATGATATATATACTTGGTTTCTAGAAACTCAACACCTGTGATGAAGACATTTAAGAGGCTACTTGAGCATAGTTGGCTGAGAAATGCCAGCCTTGGATGTAAATAAGCTGTGAGCAGTGGCTACAATTCAATGTTCACCTATTTACCAGAAATAGAACCTTATTTGATGGCAGGAACCTACTTTGCACTGTCAGAAACTGAACCTCAGGGAACTCATGGCTTTTCACCTTCCTTTTCTCTAGGAATGTGTCTAGGGCAACGATGGGGAATATTTTACAGCTTTTTCAGTGATATAAACAACCCACTACAGCCCGTGTGCCATAGGTTCACAGTCACTGGTCAGGGAAGGCTCTCGGTAAGGTGCACAGTAGGCGAGGGAGAGTATCTACAAACTGTCTCATGCTTATCCTTTTATAGACTACATGCCAGGACATCCTTCATTCTTGTCTGCACAACCCTTTAGGGCCAGAGTGTCCCCATTACTCCGGCATCCTCTGGGCAGCAGGAGAAATATTTCCATCTCTTTGGCATGGAGATATGCATGTCTGCCTCAGGTCACTTTGGTGGGGACCCACGGAGTCTGTATTTCTTGGAGGTCTTTCCAGTTTCCTGAGGCTCGACTAAGGAATGCCTAACCCCACAAAAACATGGGACTGCACCAGTTCCCCAAGTGAGCCTGGGGTACAACACTGGACCCTTTCACATTGCTACAACTCTGTTTTCCCCGAGAATTTACTTCTCTCCAAAACTTTTTTTATGATGGGAAAAATATAGGCTGCAGAAGGGCACCTAGCAAAGCTGCACGGCGTTCAAAGGGCTTTCTGGGTAGGAAGGCTGGACACTCGAGCGAGGGTGGTGCAGAGCAAGCTCTGAAAGGCCAGAACCCAGGCTCCACCTCTTAGGTGGGCAGAGCAGCTGGCCAGCCCCAGATTTCCAGAATACATTTCAAATTTGGTGGTCATGAATGCGCGTTTCTCTTATTCAAAAAGCATCAACTGCTGCAGTCTAGGTGAGCAGATTCTATTTCTGTTTCTTAGTTGTGGGAATTAGGAGCCTATGGGAGGAATGCAGTGTGTGTGTGTGTGTGTATGTGTGTGTGTGTCTCCTCTGCAAATGTATAGCAACAAACTCTCTTCCCTCTGCCTCTTGAGTGGAGAGTGGCAGCTCCTCTAAATATCCTAAATTTCAAGGAAAGAAAGGGTGGTTGGGAAAATAACTGGGGGGAAACCAGAGTGCTAAATTAGAATTATTACAACCGATATATTTCTACCATTAAACTTCTAGCTAAAGGTTGTTTCAAATGGGTAGCCTCAAGCCTCACCCGAGCATGGGTTCATTACAAATGATTCATAAAGAAACCAAGTTAGTATTTATTTTATATAGACAATGTAGGAGGGTAGAAGGCTGTGTGGTCTATTAAAACATAAGGAAGAATCATGTTTCTCCAGCTGGACAGGGTGAAAATTAACATCCTGTTTGGGGAACCTCAACCACATCACCTAAAGGCCAACTCCTCCAAGCCATGGAAACCAACCAGGAATCTGCGTTTGCAGAAAGGCCCCCATTTGCTGGATCACAGGAAATGATGACATACTCTTCCTGAAAGAATGTAGCAAGAAAAATATAACCCTTGACTATCTAGCCTGACCAGACTAAGTACATTGGGGTTAAACTCTGAACAGCATCTAGATCAAATACTTCAAATTTTCACCTGTGAGAGTACAGTAACGTGTCATCAATAAGATAATCTTTAGAGCTAGAGATTTAGCTCAGTGGTTCGTTCTAGTGCCTGCCTAGCAAGCGCAAGGTCCCTGGTTTGATCCCTGGTAACCACATACAACAATACCGGGCATGGGGACTCATGCTCACCAGCAATCAGTACCACATACCACAGTGCGAGGTGTGGTACTCACACCTGTACTCCTAGCACTTGGGAAGCAGAGCCAGGAGGATTGCTGTGAGTTTGAAGCTTGCCTGGGCTACAAAGTGAGCTCAGGGCCAGCCTGATCCACAAAGTGAGACCCTGTCTCAAAAAAAAAAAAAAAAAAAGGTAATATTTAGAGATGTCTGAATGACTCTGTGACTAAGGAATTAAGTGATTAAGGAATTAAGAAACAATAAAAATAGCCTGGGAAAAAAAACAACATACCATTACTTTGCAGCTATTAACCTTGTACATCAATCCAAAGTTTCCCCAAACATGCTGACCATTTCTAGAATAAACTGGAACAGAGGTCTGTGAAAATTTCCCTTAAAGGACCAAGTAGTAAATATTTTAGGCTTTGCAATGCTGCCACTGTACACAAAAGCAGTCTTAGAATACAATATGTTAGCAAATAGGAATGGCTGTATTCCAATACAACTTTATCTGCAAAAATAAGCAACTTGTATGATGGCCAGAGTTTGCTGATCCTTGATCTGAATAGTTCTGTAAATGTAGAAAATTTATAAATTGTTTTGAAAAATTAATGAGTTCCTTAGAGCTCCGTAGCAGACCAGTCTGCATGGGCCAGTGTCCCAGGTGTTTTTGTCCACTGGCCAGTGCTTATCAACAGTCCGTGAGAGGTCTAGAGGAGGACTTTCTCATGCTGTCCAAAGCCAGATGCTTCAACAGGCAGTAGACTTGATTCTGGAATCGGGGAGGACGGTTAATTTGTGTTACGACCCACTTAGAGAAAAGGAAATAATCACAGTAATCCAATCCTACACCTTTACTTTCTCACCTTGGTAGCGGCTCTATAAGGTAGCATGGGGATTCTGAACCATTGTATATCCAAAAGTTTCTAATTCAGAATCATTAAAACAAACATTTCATTGGAGCCATGGTAGGTCAATCTTCCCATTGTTATTTGTGGCCTCCGCTGAAAGGATATTACTGTGTAAACATCCACTTCCCCTACTTGTCCCTGCCACAGCTGGCCACTTGGTTAGGCCACTTGTACCCCGTTTTGAAACTTGGAGCTAGACTGTAATTCTACTTCAGTGACTTGAACGGAAAGAGGGAAGATGCAGTTGGTGGGAGAGACCGAGCCAGAAGGGTCCATGTGGCTTCATGAGCTGGAATGGCCACTGGCAGGCTCTGCATAAGATATATTCACTGAAAAAAGGAAGTAAACTAGAGAAAGCACTTCTGTTCCCTCCCAGCTCTATAATCCCAACAGTGCTAATGGTTTCTTTGGAAATCCTTACATTCCACAAGACCTTTCTGGGTTTAAGCCTCTCTTCACTCATTCTTTTAAAAATTTTTTTGTTATTTTGTGTTTGAGTTGGGAATCTCACTGATGCCAGGTGGGTTTTGAACTTGGACTCCTCCTGCCTTAGCCTTCCGAGTCCTGGGATTCCTGGGAGTACCACCATGCCCAGCTTCTACCCTCATTCTTGAGCTGTCTTAGGTGAGCCTCTCCTTAGCAAGTCCTAGCTGACTCAGAATCACACAGTACTAGAGAGAGCATCATACCCATATTGCATATCACTAGCCTTGCAAAGATCAAAATATTCAAACTTGAAATACAGTTTCTACTGAATGTATATGGTTTTCCTACCATTCACAATGTGGGAGGGGTGGTGAATCAGTCATATATAGTTTGCATATCCTTTATCCAACCAGCTTTCCTTTAGTCAACATGATTCCTCAGAGGGTGCATCCTAGAGGTACATTCCACATCCAAGCAGATTCCACTGACCTTACTGAGCCAAGAAAAAGACCAGAGTGAAAGTATTTGAGGCAGCTACAGGACGTTCTCCAGAGTTCTTCTGGAGACGGTGTGACTCTGCAAAGAAGTTCGAGAAATCTTTCCTAAGAAATCTTAAATGATCTACATCAGCAAGTTAGAGGAAAGCTGTATAACCTGAAATATTGTTATTTTTGCTAGGGACCTGAGAATATCAGTCTTTACTACCAACCAACTTTTTGTTCTGTTGAATTCTATTTCTTTGATTGCATTTTTACACAATTTATGTTCCTTCTGGTCATTCTGAGTCTGTTGTCTTTTACTTTGATACTTAGCTTACTGTCAGACTTTCTCCTTTTCCTACATAAGCATTTAAAGCTACACATTTCCCTTAAATTCCATTTTAGCTGTACCCTACAAGTTATATTTTTATTAACATTTGAGCTCTTATATCTCCTAATTTCCTGATTTTGAGACAGGGTCTTGCTTTGTAGTTCAGGCTGGCCCTGAGCTTACTATGTAGCCCAGGCAAGCCCTGAATTCAATAATCCTTCTGCTTCTGCCTCATGAGTGCTGGGATTACAGGCGTGAGTCACCACGGCTGGTATTGCTGTATATGGTTACCGGGATCAAACCAGGGACCTTGTGCTTCCTAGGCAGGCAACCTGGAACCACTTAGCCCACCCCACCCTTTTATTTGAGACAGGGTCTTGCTGTGTAGTTCAGGATGGCCGTGAATTCAAGATGTATGTAGTCCAGGTGATCGTGCTGGGATTACAGGTGTCCACCACCACACCTGCCTTTGAGTCATTATTTAAAGTATTTAAAGTTTCCAACCTTTAAAAATTACCTGCTATTGACTGTGGTTAGGAAATATTTTGTGTTTATAAGGTTTTTATTCTAGTATCAGATTTCTGAAGTCTTACGGCTTAGTACATGATTACCTTTTTTTTTTTTTTTTGAGACAGGATCTCGCTTTGTAGTTCAGGCTGGCCCTGAGCTCACTATGTAGCCCAGGCAAGCCTGGAACTCAGCAATGCTCCTGTCTCTGCCTCCTGAGTGCTGGGATTACATGCGTGAGCCACCACGCCCGGCAGTACATGATTACTTTTTGTGTACATTCCCTGGGGGTTAAGAGGGCTGTGCTTATTCAGATATTGAGGCAATGTTTCATTTATGTCCATTAGATAAAGTTTGCTAACTGTATTCTTGAATTCTTTTTGAATTTTTAATTTTGACTGCTTATTCTACCAATTACTCCAAGAAATACATAACATCTTTCACTACGATTATGGATTTTTTGGCAGAATACCACAGGAATGACATGGTCCTTTTCAGTATATTGTCATGTGTTGTCTTGTTACAATGTTACAAGGAAGCCATTTTTTTACTTTATATATTCTGAAGCTATACTATTAGCATACACATTAAAACTTGGTCTTCTTGGGAGCTTGAACCTTTTTATCATGTACACCTTAATACGTATTTTTTTTTTACAGCTAGCATTCGTGATGCCTTTTAAAAGAGGCTTAGAACTTGAAGGTTCAGTAAAAATTCCTAATGTAAGCACTAACTCTGGTACAACATTACCCTTTAAACTAGTACTTTCCCTTTGGTTTTTGCCCTCTGAAGATCATAATTTAATCATATTTACAATTAAAATTGTTTATATATGTATGTACATATATTTTCTGTATATGCACATACATATGTCAGATTTTTTACTGTTGGTTTATTTATGGTTTCTCTGGGCAGCTTATTCACAACTGTTGAGAACTTAAGTCCATCTAGTTGGTCTTCAATTTGCTATAACTAAATCTTTAGCATGATGGAAAGTTAAAAACTAAGACAGAGCATCATTGCCCCCTGGTGGAGAAATCATTATTCCATGTTGAAATGAGTACCATGGGTCTGGCACTATTTCAATTTCTTTTTGTTTTTGCTAAAAGCCATTGTTTTTGAAGTAGTCCCCCTTTCAGTTACTGTTCTTTCCATGTATTTCTTTTTCCTATTGTCAGACTTTATTTTACAATTTTATGAGTTGTATATCAGCTTTTTTTTTTTCAAAAATTTTGGAACCAGTAACAGCAGCCTGAAGTCCAATAAATGTTGACTGACTTGGAAAAAAAGTATTTAGCCCAATTTGCTAAATGCATCTGTAGACAGCATATGCACACACACTGCTAAGCCTTTTTTTCCTCTAATAACAGATGGCTAAATGACATTTACCTGTGTAACACCTCTAGGCTTACCCAGATTTTTTAAACTTTAAAATATAAAAATGCACACATATCCAACATATAACATTTTGGAGTTCTACAAATGAGCGACCATCCTGATGATGTTTGGAGAAAGGGTCTTCATTGTAGAATAAGATGTAAAGTCAGAATGGGGAGCAGCAAGACAAAACCCTGTGCAATTGGACTGGAAGTAGAGGTGTCAGTGAAATTTGTGATTTTTAATATGTAAGTTTCTTAGTGCTTTCTGTCAAAGGGGCCTAAAAAGCAATAACAATCAAGGAGGCCCAGATCTTAAGTGTCTAAACAATACTCTCCATTACAGAAAACATAGGATATTTCTATGGATAAAGATATTTAGCGAAATAGATTCCAGACCTGAGGTGGAAGGAAAAAACCCTACAAATCAAGATAAATGTGGAATATCCTATGCTAGAATATAAGAAATTGCTCTATGAATAAGAACATGTCAAAAAGACCCAGGAGCCACTTGAAAGGTCTCTCAATGGTCAAATCTAGAACAGTTCGACAATGAAACAGATGACAGTAACAGATTGAATCAACAGCAATCTGTGAGTTTTACTACTATAAGTGAGAAAAAGAGAAAGGTTTCCTTATAGTAGAATAAATGAAGAAAAGATAAAATTGGACAGCATTTGGCAAACATAAGTCACAACTAATATAGCCAAGAATTACCACTGTATGTTAAAATTGGTATATGGAGGTTTGTTGAGAAACAGAATACTTAGCTTCAAAATATCTTCCATAAGATGCTTATTAATGTAACAGTAACAACAACAACATCCCAAAATTCAAAATTCACAGTAGAGAGATCTAGAAGATGCCACAGAATGGCTTCCTTGTAACACTGTAACAAGACAATACCATGACATAATCTACTGAAAAGGATCGTGTCATTCCTGTGGTATTCCTGCCAAAAATGCATAATCTTTGCCTAATTATGAAGAGATACCAAAGAACTCAGATTTAGGGGTATTCGATAAAATGTCTGGCCCGTGTTCTTTACGGCCTTGGAATTTTTGGAAGACTGGTTGAGAGCTGTTCCAGAGTAAAGGAAACCAGGGACACACCAATTAAATGTGATGTTATTACTCCAGATGAGATCCAAGGCCAGATTTTTTTCTCTACAAAAGACTGAGACAAAAAAACAGGGAAGAAATTAGCTATTAATATTGTAACTCATGTTAGTATTAATTTTGATAATTGTACTACAGTTATATGGGAAGACATCCTTATTATCAAGAAATACAAACAAGAATATTTCATGTAAAAAGAGACATCACATCTATAATGAACATTCAAAGAACTTAAGGAAAAGCATTTATTCTAAACTGGTGATAAAAGGAAAATTCTTCCTTACAGAATAACTAATAAATTCAGCAAGAATACTATAATTAGAAAAATCACAATTTTGCCAACATTCTGGTAAAATTATTCAAGTAAGAATGATCAAAGGATGCTAAACCTCAGAAGGGCAGGTGTGATGAGGAACAGATTTAGCAACACAAATTACCCACTATTTACAAAAGGAAAAATAGTAAGCACACAAGTGTAGACACAAGACATCATCTTACCCACAGGATCAAAACTAATATCCGGGTGAAGGGCAAAGGAACGTTCTGTACATTTGGATGTGAATCCTGGGGACACACTACTTACAGTGTTCTCACCTACCCTGTACAACCTAAATCTACCCAGAGGAAACATCAATAAAAACCAAGGGAGGGATACCCTTCTTCGTTACTGTCACAAACTATTCAAATACATCAATATTACAAAAAAGACAGGCAGCCAGACGTGGTGGCTCACGCCTGTCATCCCAGCACTCAGGAGGCAGAGACAGGAGGGTTGTTGAATTCGAGACTTGCCTGGGCTACACAGTGAGCTGAGGGCCAGCCTGAACTACAAAGTGAGACCCTGTCTCAAAAAAAAAAAAAAAAAAAAAAAAAAAAAAAAAAAAAAAAAAAAAAAAAAAAAAAAAAAAAAAAAAAAAAAAAAAAAAAAAAAAAAAAAACAGCTAAAGAATGAGGAACCGTTCCAGATGACGGTACAATATGATTCTGGACTGGATCCTACTACTGAAGTTACCAGTGGGACAAGTGAAATTAAAATACAGACTATAGATGAAAGTATTTTATCAGTGTTAAATTTCTTACTTTGATAACTATATTTAGGCAAAATAGTATGCTTGTTCTTTAGAAGTATATACATAGTATTAAAGAGCAAAGAACAGGATGTCTGCTACATATCCTCAAGTGGGTCAAGAAAATGTATCATCAAAGGAGAGACAATGATAGCAAATACACAAAACATTTAAAAAATCTAAGTGCAGAACAATGCATATATTATTCTTCTATTTAAAATTCTCTAAGCAAATATAGGTATATAAGTACATATATATTTATATTCCAAAAATTCTTTATAATTTTTACATTCCCAGATAGATGAACTAAATGTTCAAAGATACTAGGATTTTGGTACAGGACAGAAAGGGGAAAATCTCTACCAGAGAAAACAGTATGAGCTTCTACTATTCCACACATGTAGACACAAAATTCTATACATGTGTTATTCTATCATGTTGGTGGTTAAATACGCTAATGAATGATTATATAAAACTGACAGGTATTCTACTGGTCTGTTTCTAGTATTTTAGTATAATCTGAGATTCTAGGAAATAGGTTCTATCACTTTAAGATTTACTTTTTTTTTTTTTTTTTTTTTTTTTGAGACAGGGTCTCGCTTTATAGTTCGGGCTGGCCCTGAGCTCACTATGTAGCCTAGGCAAGCTTCGAACTCAGCAGTCCTCCTGTCTCTGCCTCCCGAGTGCTGGGATTACAGGCGTGAGCCACCACGCCCAGCGACTTTTTTTTTTTTTTGAGACAGGGCCTCGCTTTGGAGTTCAGGCTGGCCCTGAGCTCACTATGTAGCCCAGGCAAGCCTTGAACTCAGCAATCCTCCTGCCTCTGCCTCCCAAGTGCTGGGATTACAGCCTTGAGCCACAAAGCCTGGCATCTGTGGTATGTGGTACTGATTGCCAGTGGGCATGAGTCACCATGCCTAGTATTGTTTTATGTGGTTACTGGGGATCGAACGAGGGACCTTGTACTTGTTAGGCAGGCGCTAGAACCACTGAGCTAAATTTCTGGCCCTGCTTTAACATTCATTTTAATAAAAGTTACATTTGGTCTTATTCTGGCACCTTATTTTGTTATAGTTTTTTTATATCTGGTTTTTAAAAAATATTTTACATTCATTTTCTGTTTGGAGATTTTCCTTCTCATTCTAGTAGTTACTTCTACTAAATTTATGCTAGTACTATTATTATTTACATAATGTGAAGACCACTAACACTTATATTCTGTTTTGAGGTATAAACTTACAAAATTTCTGGAGAAGCTGGTCACAGAAGGAAGTTACTTAAGATGTAGATATCAAAGGTGAGCTGTACAAATCCAATTCCCAGCTGATCCTTGAGAAGCCAACCAATCCAGTTTTTATTGGATCTGGGATGCCCTCTGAATAGGCCCTCCTTTGAGTTCCTTGTGTTATATGATTGTAACTAAAAATCCCAAATTAATAAAAGCAGGGGAGGATACCTTTGTCCTCACAGATACTATTTATTATACTTCGCATTATCCTTGCAATCTTTCTAGATATGGAGAAAGGATAGTATATCTTAGAGACACTATGTGTAAAACCTTGTAAAGTTAAAACTTGACTTTTCACAGCAATTTAAGACAATGAAAATGTAAAGTCTATATACCATGTGTATTACTATAGTATCTACAGTAGTCTACATATTTTATAGTATCGCATGTTTATACATATGGCAATTGGAAATAAGAGAGAATCTTTTTGGCTTTCTACTGTAGGCTACAAGTTTTACAAGTCCTGAACCTATTAAACAGTATAAGACAAATCATCATTCGAAACTTCAGAGGAGTCTCTTTAAAGTCTACATTATATTTAAAAAAAAAAGTCAAGATACTTGTTTTGTTTTATTTATTTCTTTGAGGGCTAGGGAAGAGGTAACAAAAAAGTTTTCTACTTTAAAGAGCTTTTCCAAAGACTGAGGATTTGTTTTTATTACACACAAACACGGTTGAACCCTGCTCTCATGACTTTTATGATAACCTAAATTCAGAGTCATCATTATGTTTTCTGAAATCCAGTATGTTTATTTGAACATATATTTATATTTATGTAAGATGGAAAGGAACTGCCACTTTAGCTTCAAAATCAAATTTAAAATAAATCACAAATTCAACTTGTCTTTGATTTGGGTCTGGACTTATTGCTACGGGCCTGATCAGATAAGATGGCCTCAACTCCTGAATATTAGGAAACTGCAATTAATGAAGGGACCACTGACTCCAAGAACTGTAATAAGGGGGTAAGGGAAGAATTCTAAACCCACATGCCAAGTACAGAATAAAATATTAACAATCTCCTCATTCTTTTGGTATCTATAAACAAATAAATGAAGGGCATAAGAATTATATGTTAAAAAGTGCACTGAAAACTCAGAATTTTTTCATTAAATTTACCACTTACTGTTTTAAAAAACGTTTATAAAGAAAATAACCATTTAAAGGAAAAGAATAGTTACATTATTCAGAATTTCTCGATTGCACAAGAAACGATGAGGAATGCCTGTAAACCCAGCACTCAGGATGCTGAGGCAGGAGGACTGCCACAGTTCAAGGCCAGCCTGAGCTGCACTGCAAGACCCTATCTCAAAAGAAAAAAAGAATGAGGAAAAACTACCCTGGTTTATATTTAATCAACTGTCTCGAAACAGACCACAAGTTAAACACCTACATTATGCTTTGAAAATTCAAAGCAGAAAGGGAAATTATACAAAGCCAGAAACTTCATCAATACATCTAGACAGATGTTTGCTTGTAGTTTTTGGTGTCCAAAACCTTTTTTCCACACATCGCACATATTCCTGAAACAAGAGAACATGTGAACAATCAAAACCTAACATGAACTGTTTGGATTATTTCTGTCAAGCCTGAAGCTTAAAGTATTATTGAACAGTATTGGAAATGAGAAAAAGAAAACCACACTTTAATTATGAACATGTTTTAAGTTCTACTTTGAAAAAAAGAGTATTTCACAATACTAAGAAAGGCTATTATTTTTGTTATGCAAACAGGCAAATTAATTAGGTTGGATAATAGAAAAATGGTATTAAAAGAAACTTACCTTTTTTGTAGGCACAGCCTTGGCAGTAATGAGAACCTGGCTGGTGCACAGAACTTTTACAAATTCTGCAAGTGGAGAATTTATTCTTCCCATATGGATCAAATCTAGAGATCGTTTTAAAGAAGAATGTTCAGTGAAAACATGCTTCAATCCACAATGAAAACACGCTTCACTTCACTTAAGCAACACCCCGGACTAAGCCATGTGCACCAGTCCCTCTCTCAACTTCCACAGCTGACAGGAGCCCTCTGGCTTCTTCCCTGTGAGCTCCACACTTACAGGGTGTTAGCTGTGTTTATTCCCAAACCTGCTCTCGCCACTCACTCTTGTTACCCTTTGAGTGTGATATAATTATTAGGAAACCTGATGAAATATGAGTGCAAAGCAGAAATTGATTGCACAGAAACAACTGTCTTAGGATGACTAGGTGAGTGCAAACCACTAAAGTGCCACTGAGTTAGGTGAAGTAAAGAAAAGTGTTTAGAATGAGGAGAAAAACTAAGTGGAAGGACTCTATGCTTTACAAGTAACAATTTTTGCTCCACTCTAAAGAAAACAAAGGTATATAGCCTGGCTATAAACTACATGAGGAAACTCTCATCACTAGACGCCTACTCAAAAGATCTTGCATCTAGCTCCAGATGATGGATGGGTGAATTTATGTTACATGCACCTTCTAATGACAGCCTACATTAACGGCCATTTTCAATGAAATGCCACATTCCCTTTGGCTACTGGGGTTTCTAAAACATAAAAATGTCATCACATAGTGACTAGAATGAAAAATAATATCAGGAGAACTATTTTTCCCTAACTTGGCAATAACACTGATTCAAAACTGCTTTCCTACCACAAAATGAGTTCTGTAATATTCTCAGAGTCCTAGGGCTGGTGTCTTCTCTGGGGGTACACAAAACAGCTCACTTTCAAATGTTAACTTGACCAAACCCAAAAAACATCACTTTAGTCCCTACACTAGGAGACAAACACTATTCTTTTCAAAAAGTTCAATTTATCTGGGCCTGTATGTCTGAAGATTCCTTTTCTTTAAAATCATATTTTATCATTCTAAGATATAAAATTTAATCTCTACAATCATTTAACTGGCAAAGCTTTTTTTTGCTTAAAGTAATTCAGGCCATAAATAATGTACTACAGATTCAATGTAATATAGAGGCATACTTTCCAAAGTGAGATATTTAGAATATCCAAAAGTAACAGCTACTTTTTAACAATATCATAATAAATTTGGGAGCATAAAGGAATTGCAAGTACATAAAATTGTGAAATCTGTTTATGAGTAATAACACAATAAAAATTGAATGGTGTTAGAAGACAACAATAAATCAGTCAATAACATACAGTGTAGTGCTGTACTGAAGACTGAGGCTTCTGTGCCATTTTATATCCATTTTTTAATAAGCATCTACTATTGCCAGGCACTGTATATAGTGAAAGCTTTATTAATGTTATTATTTATAATCCTTGGGATGATGCCACAGTTATTTATTCTTTTAGCAAATACTGCAGTACCTACTATTCTAAATATTAAAGATGAATATACCAGGTGAAGGCCCTAAACTTATCAAACTGATAAGCTAGTGGGAAAAGACAGACATTTAATAAGGAAGTAAGATAATCTAATACAAAGCAATTTTTCCAGATAGCAGTAAGTGGTACATAGAAAGTTCAAACAGATGATGGAGATTAGGGGAAAGAAAAAAGATTAGCTCAAATGTTGGTTAGGGCCCCTTTGCTGAGCATGTGAAACTGAGTGAGTACTCAAGAGGGACCAGTTGGCACAGATCTCTTTAGACTTGAGAAGGTCTGACATACCTAAAATGAGGACAGTATACAATGAATGAGGAGCAGTGTGGTACAATATCCCACACAAAGGAGACACCATTTCATGGAAGACTTTGTAATAACATGTAGGCGCTTAAAGTCTACTCTATGGGAAAAAGAAAGCAGTAGAGGCTTTCCGTTTTACTTCTGATTGCTTTGGTGCTGGAAATTGAATCCAGATCTCTGTATACTCTAGGCAGGAGCTTTAGCGGAGAGAATTTTCAACCCATTGGACGGTTTGAAGAAAAGAAACTACATGACCTTTCTAAAATACCATCATGGTTGCTATGAGACAACTATAGGAAACAAGAGAAAAAGTAGGAAATGGCTAGAAATTATTTCTGTATAGAAGAAGTAGGTGGTTTGTACCAGGGTAATAGCAATGAAATGCACAAAAATAGGTAAATTCATTATACTTTAGAGGTAGATCCAAAGAAGTTGCTGATGAATACAGAAAGTGAGAAAAGAGAAGAATTAGTAGCTTCTAGCCTGGAACAACCGGAATAGATGGTGGTGCCACTTACTATAATGAGAAGACTGAAGGAAAAAGGATGCCATTTTTAGTCATCAATGTAAGTCAAGTGAGCAGTTAGATGTAGGTTTGGCGCTCAGAGAAGTAAAATCAGTGTTAGATTTGGGGGTTGTTAACATGTAGTTTCAATTTAAAGCCAATGGACTGAACATACTTTAGAAGAGTTTATGAATAGAAAAGAAAAAGTCTAGGATTGCATCCTGACGCACTGGATTAAGGAATGGCTAGAGTTGGGAGGAGCCCAGGTCAGTGGGGTGTCCCAGATGAGAACACAGAGTTGCCTAAAAGACTTGTTAGGAGGTGAAGCCCAGTAAGAATAAAGACATGGCCATCAGTTTTGAAGGCCATTTGTGATCCTAACAAGAACATTTTCTGGGCTATAAGTATGATTTGAGCAGCTGGAGGAGAGAATGAAACTTGAGAACAGTGAAAAAGTGCCAAGGTTTTAGACAACTTCTGATGTGAAAAGAAGCAAGGAAACTGGTGAGAGCTAGGAGGGTCCATGGGATTTATTTTTTTCTGGTACTGAGGATTGAACTTGGGACAGGGAGGCACAGTGCCACTGAGCTACATTTCTAGCCTGTTTTATAGAATTCCTAAGACTGGATAGCATGATGTCAAAAAATTTTTAAGATAGGAGACATTTTTAATTGCCCATTCCCAAATGAAAAAGCCAGGTTCAGAAAGGTTAAGAAACTGCTTTGAAGACTAGGAATGTAGCTCAGTGGCACCATGCCTGCCTGGCAAGTGCAATATCCTAGGTTTGATTTCAACTAGGGAGGAGTAAATAAATAAAAAGAAACTGGTTTCATTTGCTTAAGATTACTGGGCTTGACAGGGACAGAATTCCAATTTAGGTATAGATTCCAAGTTAGGTTTGAATCTAAAGTTTATATATAATCTTTTCACATTTCCCTATTGACTGATTTGTGGAATAATTAAGAAATAGGCAAAATAAAAGTCATGCTTTCTGGTAAAGTATCACATTAAAATTTAGTATTAATATTTTCATACACTGATACTGCAAAACAGAGTGAACCAGCACATTATAACAGATAGCTTGCCTCTGTGTGCTAGGAACTACCTAATTCTGTGTTTATCACAATGCAGTGATATACAACAAATTCTCTCCAAAAGCCTTAAATTTTTTTTTTTTTTTTTTTGCTTTTTTGGAGACAGGGTCTTGCTTTGTAGTTCAGGCTGGCCCTGAGCTCACTATGGTGCCCAGGCAAGCCGCCGCGAACTCAGCAATCCTCCCGTCTCTGCCTCCCGAGTGCTGGGATTACAGGCGTGAGCCACCACGCCCAGCATTATATGTGGTAACCGGGGATCGAACTCAGG
>PVIC010033187.1:0-20271 GCA_004025085.1 Thryonomys swinderianus
GATCCAACTCAGGGCCTTGCACTTGCTAGGCAGGCACTGGAACCACTGAACTAAATCTCTGGCCCTAGAAACATCTATTCTTGCAGTAAAATAAAGCTGAGGCACAGGGGCTATCACTTGTGCCTTCCATTTACTAAAAATTATTAGAATTAGGACTTAGCAAAGCAAGCAGCATGAGCATACATGTAAATCTACATATTAGATGGTGGTAATATACACATACAGTCTTCTGCCTGACTTTGACATTTCAGGTACAGAAAAGCCTTTAAAATTTTAAAATCTCTGGTTGGAAACAAATAAGACTCTTTTCCAGGCTCAAAAATATCCACATTTTTTGCCCTTTATGCCACATTTGTCACAGTTGTTCAATGGAAGGCTATACTAGGACCCTGGAAATATTAGGTCTTATTCAGCTATTGAGTTAATTTTGCCTTTGCATACATCAGGATGTGAACTTTTCCAAAAGAGATAAAAAAAAAGCAAAATGAGGATGAATTTTAGCTCCTTTACGCTCTATTTTTTATGAACCTGTCATTACAAACTCCCACATAAATAAGAAATGGAAACTTAAAAGTATTACTACATAAATCCTAAGCTGTAATACATCTTGGAAAAAGACTATACCCATAAATGCTAATTTCATTAAATTTTAACTATGATTCAGAAAATTTGGATGAGGGCTGCTTTTTACTATCTGGTAGGGATTCTTTCCTTTAATTTTTTTCTTCTAGGTTTTCCTCCATTTCTAGAGGCAGAGCAATCTCACAGCTTTGATGTACATCAGAGTCACAGCTAATGTTGTTCCTTCCCTCTCTCTCTCCACCCCCCCAACCTTAGAGCATGAGTCCAGAAAGGATTGTTTCATCTCAATCTATAAAGTTCCCAGCATAGACATCCCAGAGGGGAAACTCAAATGTGTTAATTTGTATTATTCAAAAAAATTGCACCTATTTACCCCATATTCAGCTTCCTTTCATTTGAACCTTCTCAGCCACTAGTGCACAAAAACTTGAAAACCTATTTTGATTACCCTTTGTGATTTAAGGAATATTTCTCCCTTGCCAATATGCACAACTGATCTGATGTTCAGAAATTTACCTCAGTTACATTTTTGATGTCAGTTCTCTTCTTGTGGCCTGTTCTCATTGCTATATGTCTAACTCAGGAATATCATTACTTCCTTTCAAGACTGTTGCATGGAGATAAGACCATCTGGATTCTGTTTCTCCCTTGCAAGGTATTCTTCACATATCTGCCAGTTTAAAACCTTCTTTGACCCAACTCTGATTATAATATTCCCTTGATGATCAACTTTCATTTAGCTCTGATTGCCCACCCAGCAGATGATCACCTCTGAAGTTTTACTTCAAGGCCATCCACAACTTGACCTCAATACATTTTCATGTCTCTTCCCAGGGTACCAGGTAACTGCAATGCTTCTTTTGGTGGGTCAGACTCTATCCCTGCTTTCAGTTAAGAGGTCCCACAACTGTTGCTCTGCCAATATGAGTTAAGCAACATTTGCTACTTATAATATATTGAATTACTGTAATGTGGATTTGGGGTTTGCAAATGAGGAGGTCTAGCAATGCAGTTAGGGAACAGGGATCTGAATGTTTTATTATCACTGAGAAGTCCAATGAAAAAGCTATCCATGATGAAGAAAAATGTGATTGTTACTGTCACACTGTTCTTAAACATGCAATGACCAGTGACATCATACAAAGCTAACACCACATAACATAAGTGGATTAAAAACTATTTAACATGTGTTATAGGAATGGGGTGGCTACAATGGACTGGTCACTGCTTCCTCCAGAGTCTTTTTAGTATCTCAATTTGATCACTAAGTCTTCCTCATACAGAGAGAAATTCTAAATGAGCATCCCTAGATGACAAGACTTCTCCTGGCCTATGGCATTAAACCTGAATTGTCTGTCCTTTGAATTTTCTTGGTTTTTAAAAATTTATTTTCCTGCAATCTGTTCATATGCCCAAAAAATTATGTAGTATATCAGGAAAAAAATGAGTTTCTGTTCTCACAGAAGTCACAGTTTAGTGGAAGAGACAGATACATAAGCAACTGATTATAAAGTGATCCATTTTATGGTAACTTTAAACTTGAAAAACTGTGGGAACCAGAAGGAGGGAACAATTCATTCTGCAGGGTGAGGTTGTAACAGAAATAATAGGTACACAGAAGTGAGGAGACATTCTAATACCTGGCCCTTACAGGCTGGGTAGAGTTGATCTGAGAAGACCAAAATGTGACCAAAACACTGATATATTCTGAGTGAAGGAAAAAGCTGACAAAAACCTAAAAATGAAAAGAGGTGGGATTAGAACAATACATGACTCCATAAAGATGATGAAATGAAACTTCTGGGCACTGAGATCCATTAACTTGATCCACAGTAGATAAATGTTACACTTTGAGAAACTATCCCAGTGGCAGCCATAAAAGAGAGACTGAAGGTGTAAAAGACCAAAGAACATCAGCACAATATTAGGTTTGGAAAGCTGAGGGTTAGAGCTAAATAAATCTCAATGTAATTAGAAGGAAAAGAGAAAATATACGAGACATTTCCAAAGTCAATAAAATCAACAAATATCTCTATTCAAAAGGTTAAAAGGGTAACAAGATGACTTGCTAATTATCTCCAATATTCTAAAACACAGTGATTCTGCTGGAATAGAATAATCATGTAACGGCCATCTTCCTAAGAGCTTTATGTAAATTGTATACAGATTTCCATATCCTCATTACAAATGAATAAATAGAGTCTCAGAGACACCAAGTCATTCTTACTGAGACCCCATTCTGTAGCACATTCCAAGTGCAAGTGGTCAGACCAAGGGAGTGAAGAAATGTGACATGATTTGTACCATTTACCCAACTGCACAGTTTAAACTTTCCATCATGGACATTGTCAGGCTGTCAAGAAGACAACATTGAAATGCAAAATGAGGAAAACTTCTACACAGTGAAGTAGGTTCTCACAAGCGTAGTGTTAGCTGGCAAACTACAACTCATGGACCAAGGGTAGCCACCACTCAACCTTTTAAACAAAGTTCAGCTGGAACAGACCATGAACATTTGTTTTTGTACTGTCCAATGATACTTCTCTATGAACAGTTGTAATAAAGATTCTATGGCTCAAAAAAACCTAACATACTGACCTCTTGGCCTTTACAGAGAATAAATATCAAATAAGCAAAATCAGTCTTTGCTATAGAAGTCAGGGTAGTAGAAACCATAAGAGACAGATGGGGGGGACAGCCACCAGAGCAGTCACATCACACCTCTAGGATACCAGTAATGTTCTGGTACTAAATCAGGGTATTGGTTACTCAGTGAACATAAATTAAACTTACAATTAATATGTGTGTATTTCTCAACACAGGGATTATACTTTAATAAAATTTTTGCTAAAAAACTAAGGTGCTCAAAGAGCAAATTTCTAAATCCTATTCTTCAATGATTTAAACCTTTTTCTCCTTTTAACATTGAAATAAGACTAAGATGTGTTTTGGTCTGTTAATTAATAGCAAATCACCAATGAATTTGACAGCTCTCTGTTCATAACGGCAAGAGCAAGAACTGCCAATTGGATGTTATTCTCACTACAGTTTTTCTGCTGACCATTTGTACCATTGTTCTCACACTTTACTGTCCTGGCACATGTGTAATGGCTATTACTTCACTGTTCTAAAATGTGCTTTTAGAATGCTAATTCCTTGGCATGTCATTTATGACTTGAGATGTTTATAAGATCACTTTCCATGCTTAGGGAGTGACTCTTTGTTGTGATTACCAAGAAAAGAACTTTTGAAAATTGTAGGTGGGTCAATTGTACCAAGTTTCACATTCTCTTAGGTGCCTGAGCTGCATGAAAGAGGTGTGGCTCTCATGAAAGACCTCTGGCAAAGGCCAGATGTGGGCACTGCTGGCCAGAGAAGAGGCAGTCATTGCCAGTCCTCCCACAACTGCTGAACTGCTGCACCTCTCTGGCCCAGATTTCTCTACAACCTGAAATGAGAGGAGCCGGAGATCACTCTTACTCGGTCTCTTCCACAGGGCAGGCACCAGGATGGCACCTGGCCAGGTCAGAGATGGTACTTTTCCTGTAGCTTCTGGCCCACACCACCTGTCAGCTCACAGGACACTGTATGGCTCCGAGTCTGGCAGCTGGCCCATCTGTCACCTAATGACCATGTGTGGGAGCACCTGGTGGCTGGAGAGGTATCTGGTCAACAGGCGGTGCCTCAGCCACCCTCGAACTCCAGTGCAAGGTTGCAAGGTCAGACCAGGTGACACCAGGAGGGGCTAAGAAGCTAAAATCTCACACTTACATGTAGTCAATAATTTATTGAGCCTAATAAATTGTTTTTTACTTCTCTATGACATCTTCTCTCATTCTGAGAAAGGGCAACTCAGGGATGAAGCCAAGCTGAGGCTCCACCTCTATGGACCCAAAGACTTGCTGAACTTGAGATACACTGGAGCCATTTTCTTTTAATTTTTGAAAACAAAAATAGCATCAAAAAGGTGCTCTTCCCATTAGTAAGTGAAACACAAAAGGAATAGAGAATTAGGTAGGTCAGGGTGAACAGGCTAAAAATCCCATCATTACAGATGGTGGTACAAACTCTGAGAAGCTCCGAAGAAACAGTCCATATAGTAAACTACTTGCACATCACACTAGCAGCAAACATTGCTGAGCTAGAACATTGCTTTGTCTTAACTCACTGTGCCCCAACATGGAAAGAGAAGTAGACGTGGTGCTCAATAAAACGTCAAGCAAATAGCAGTTGCTAGACATGGGAGATTGAAGCAGAGTTAGGCCATGAGTGTGACAAGTGTGTCTTTACTTTCCATCAAGGTGACCAACACCATTATCAAGATAGGAAAATTCATTGTATGATCATGTACAGTGGTCCAGAAACTATCCTATTAACCACATGGAGAAGGATCTTCTGTATTTTGCCAAAGAAGAATCTTGACAGGAGCTGAGCAACTTGCCTACAATGTCACAAATATCTAGTGTCTCTTTCAAGAGTCCAAATTATGCCTAACTGATTACAGGGGAAACTTTGTACCACTCTTGTTTCTCCTTGGTTCCCTTCTTCTAATCTGCTACTAAAACACTGTAAAATTCCTCTTTGGCAAAGAGGCATCAGATATGTGACCACAATGTCCTATGTGAAAACACAGATACAAAAGCTCCTTGAGCATGTCAAACCTCCTCCTGTGCTTCTCCAAACCAATCTGTACTTGACCCAACCTCATGATTATGATTTTGCATATCTTAAAAGTGATGTATTACCTATGCAGAGTCCAAGGAGTTCAGAATATTTGGCTTGGAAAATTTAGTATTCCAACATGCTCCCAAAGAATGTGTTTTTTTATTCTGACAACAATCTAAGTTTGGACTTTGTAGCTAAAACCTCTAATATGAGATAGGAGGGTAATCTATCAAAAGATTACAATTTACTTAAAAGTCATTTCATGTGGAAAACTATCTTTTGCCCTCCCTCCATGCACTGCACATGTAGCTGGTGTCTCACTGTGTGGAAGAAAACATAATCCTAAAGCCAAAAGTCAAAAATAAGGGGAAATCATAAAATGCCACAGAGTGAGAATCAAAAGTAAATGAAGGATGCTGAAACAAGCCTATGAAATTGCATGATTAATATCTGTTGAAAGAGATTTATAACATTGTCAGAGACATCACTCTGCTATCTCTAATTGGACAATTAAAAGGTCTTGGAATACTGAAAGGAAGACTAGAAAGCAGGGTAAATTCAAGATCAGAGAACATACACATCTGCCAAGAGAAAATTAGGTAAAAAATTTGTAGACAAGATCAAGAGGAAAATAACTAGAAGTGTGAACACAAAGAGTCCTCTAAGAAGAACCTAGAAGAAAGTAAACCATGAGCAAAAGTAAGACCAGAAATTGACCTGATGCCTGGTACTTTGTAAAAATTTTGGTTCACAAAACAGGGTCCATGACTTTCACAAAATTAGTGAATATTATGTCACCATGATGTAAGAAGAGAGAAGTTAGTAGGATAGGACTCAGCACTTTGGTTCAAAAACTGTTCTTTCAGCCATGTGCATTCTTCAGGATGGAGGAGATCGCTCCCTTCTTTAAAAGATTTCAATACTTGGTATAAATCACATTCACACATGCACACACACATGCACTCCTACATCAGAAGGTATTTCATGCTTTGAAATAAAACTTTATTTTCAGAATTTCTCATTCTTGTATATCCAATCAGTTTATTTACATTATTGAGATTCTTCTTCAAGGTTGATTCACAGAACTAGGGAATGGAGAAGCCAGCCTGAAAAGGCCCAGCCTGGCAGGGATAGTGTCAGACAACAGTGGTGATGACCTTTCTGTGCCTCTTGCCAACTGGCTAATTCCCCTGTGGGGCTGGGATTGACACGATGACAAAGAAACTAGTAAAGCTCAGTTTGGATCTCGGCAGAGAATACTGGCCATCTCACTTTAAATCTATTAAATATACACAAAACCAAGTCTGGAAGCAAGATACAGTTACTGACATTATATAGAGATTCTTCTCTCAGGAAAGATTTGCCATAGACTTCTTTTAACTAGTAAGCCCAATGAGGCATTGAAAATACGTTTTAAAATGAAGTACATGCACCTTTTAAATAATATTTTAACAGTGAGTTGCTGGATAATGTGCACCTGTAAAACAGCTGTTTGGCTGGAGCTTAAGGACTATCATTAAAGGCAGCTTGGCTCATAGCCAGGGCACTTGGTAAATCAGATAGATCCCTTAGAAAACAGAGAGGAGAGTGGAAGGGAAGAATGCAGGGGATGCTGGAAAGCAGAGGAATGTGCAAAGCTGGCTCAATCTCAGAACTTGTAAAGAGCCCAGGTTCAGCTCTCAGGGGGCCTCAACATGCTCTGGGGAACCTTTTTCCTACCCTGCATATGTACTCCCAGTTCACACACACAGTCATCAGCACTAATGAGACAGGTTCACATCCCAGGAACATTTACCACCTCAGAAACAGGGCTCATCATTCGGCAGACACACGGGATTATACCTGTTTTCTTTCTAAGCCTTCTCTGCTTTAGCTTGTCAGCAACCTGCCCAAACACAGCTGACACATTCTACAAAATCCTATGTAGCTGGGTGTGGTGGCTTACATTTGTAATCCTAGCACTTGGGAGGCAGAGGCAGGAGGATTGCTTTGAGTTCGAGGCTTGCCTGAGCTCCATAGTGAGCTCAGGGCCAGCCTGAACTACAAAAGTGAGACCCTGTCTCAAAAAAAAAAAATCCTATGTAAAAATCAGTATATGCCCCTGTTTATCATCACAACGTTTTTATTTTTCCATTCTTACTACGTACTTGGAATGGGCCCAGTATGCATGAACTAAAAGTTTGAGGTAAATACTGGTTTTGTTCATTTCATTGATAAGAGTCAACAAAAAGTCAGCAAATATTCCCCTTGACAACCATGAATTATGCTAAGATCACAGAGCTAAAGACCTTATTGGTGGTTTGCAGAGAGCTCAAGTAGAAAAAAAAATCCAGCTGCTTTTTTTTTCTTTTTAAGGAAAATTCTATCCTTGTATCAATCAGTAAATATTGGCCATTGAAGTTCTGCTATTTCAAATGAAATATTTCATCCTCATTTTAAAATTGTCTCCAGGTGGGAAACTTAACAAAATAATCTTTCAAAGTGAAATTTAGAATTTGGATTTAAGAATTTACACAGCACAAGATTTATCAAAAGGCTAAGAGGAAAGCCTTCAGAAATGCAGTTTTAAGGGAGGAAAACAAAAAGAAGAGATGAGAAGGTGGTGTTTTGAAAGCACCAGCAGACATCCAAATGATATATTCTTCAGGAGACAGAAGACCTCGTCCTTGCAGACAGACCAAGCAGACCACCTAGCCAAGGAAATTTGGTGCCATCCTGACTGCAGAATATCAGTTAGTTGCTACCATAGTTCTATCTACAAAGCGATTTCCAGCAACAAAAATAGAAAAACCCAAGAATGTGAAATGAACCTGGAAAACATTAGCATAAAATCATAATGGAAAATCCTTTTGTCCCTTATCTCAGGGCAAGTACACAACAGGCCACTTCCTCATATTGGGAGAATGGAAAAACACTCTTGTTTTACTTTATCTTCCACAGTCATCACCATATGCTAGGCGTTGCTTAGATTCTACTGTAATTTGGATGTTGGATTTACCCTAGACTTATGCCTTGGGCCCCAGCTGATGCTACTGTGAGGGGGTGGAAGCTTTAAGAGGTAGAGCCTAAGCAAAGGCTTTTGTTACTGGTGATGTGGCCCTAAAGGTTGAGAGTGGGACTCTGGTCCCCACCTAGCTCTCATTTGCTTCCTGGCCATGAAGTGGGAAGTTTTGCTCTGTCACACTATAAACCCAAGTGAAAAAAGTCAAGCCTCAGAATGGTATCTCCAAAACTGTGAGCCCAAATAAATTTTTCTCTTTACAGATTCAGTCGGTGAATTTGTTACAGTAATGGAAAACTGACTAATACAGATTGACTCTGCAAGAGAGAAAAAGTCTTCATCTCAATTTGTATCTGTATGTGCAAAAAGAGCTTCAGAATCAAAAGGAAACAGATCCAGAGGTACTGTAGATCATGACTATTAAAATGTATTCACAGAGTAGTATTCTACTGTAGAAAAACAAATCTTCTTTACCTTTTCCAAGAAGGATAGGCTTGAAACATTTCTAGTTAAACAGATGCACCTTGAGACCATGCTCTTAAATGAAATAAACTGGGCACACATGTTTAAATACTTCTTGTTCCTCTAGGATAAGAAATTGGAATTATAAATTAGGACCAAAATGTATGAGACATTAAATGAGAAGAAAATGTTCAAATGAGGAGAACAAGGGTGGGAGGATGAAGGAAGGGACAAGAAAATAAGAGAATAGAAGGAAAAATGAAAACAAAGGTTTTGTGAATAAGAAGGGAAGAGGGGTTGTGAGAAGAAGGGAATGGCCAAAAAAGAAGCAAGATATAGCATGTACAGGTACAAATTCCCCATCCTGATTGTTATCTTTATGTATATCTAAAATATACCAATAAAAATGTATTCACTAGTCAATTAAAAGGTAAAAACAAATGTCTGTGAAAAATCAGAGATTTCCTTGTTTGTGTTCCTTAATGAGAACTTAATTATTCTATCCACAAAGAAATCTGCAGG
Source organism: Thryonomys swinderianus (assembly GCA_004025085.1). Taxonomy (NCBI): domain Eukaryota; kingdom Metazoa; phylum Chordata; class Mammalia; order Rodentia; family Thryonomyidae; genus Thryonomys; species Thryonomys swinderianus. The sequence continues at coordinate 9,233 of PVIC010033187.1, forward strand.
TTGAGTATAAATCATAGGTTCTAGTCACATTTAAATTCTCTGGTGAAAACTTACCCTCTAGACTGTTTCTTTTTTGAATGAAGAGAAAAACTTTCATCTTTCCCCTTGCTACTAAAGGCTGCTTTCTCTAGTATACAAGAAAGAAAAAGAGGCCGTTTCTTATCTTTCTTTATAGCCATAAAACCAGTGAAATGCCAGGTCTGATCCTCATCTCTTCACTGATACCATGGCTACTCAGGTTCCTGTTTCCAGCTACCTGAGCCCAGAAACAGTGCCATCTCTGCTGGCACAAGGCACACAGTAACCAACCTGTTATGACACAACAGACTCAGCAAAACTAGCCATTGCTACAGGTGTGTACTTAGGTATCCTCACTCCCCAGTCACAAGAGCCCCCTCTGCCTTCTGCTAATCGCCCTAACTCTCCCCATAAAAGACCCAGCTCAATAATGGGACTGGGACTTCCCTTTGAAATTACCCAGGAGGCCCCACCCAGAGCCACAAAGTCCAGCTGACACAGTATTCACTGAAAGGGTCATCACCATTTACTAACAATCTTACCAACGGGGTAAGCCAGGGGATAGTACGAGGTAGGCCTCAGTGGAGGAAATGGGTCGCAGTAGTCTGAATTAAAGATCACTTTGGTCTTTAGTGCCTTCCTCTCTGGTGACTGAAAAAATGAAGGCATGAGTCCGTTTAGTCAGCGACAATAGCAGCCTAATCAGTGAGAAAACAGTCGGGTGAGGCTGCAGAGATGATAAACTGGTGTCCCAGGGCTGGAACCAGAGAAATGAAACTAAGGAAAGGGGTGAAAAGAGATGGGACAACAATCATCCCTCATATTGTCAGAAACTCCAGATAGGGTGTAGCCAGCAGTCTTCTCAAGTTGCCCTCAATAAATGACATGGTGATCAAGATGTCAGGGCTCACATTGGTCTTTAGAGACAACTGTTGTGTGTCAGGGTACTTTGTATGATATATCTGTATTTCAGTTACTGAAATACCTATGTATTATCTATCTGATATACATATCAGATATATGTATACATATATATATAATATATATACATATATTTCATAGGTATCTGAAATACCTATGAAATATCACCTATGTGCTTCTCATTTCACCACAAACTCTTTCATGGCACATTCTCACAGGTAATGTTGGGAAGGGGGTTAGGAAGCCTTCATTTTAAGCCCAACTGATAGTGAGGGCATATTCATTACCAACATCTTTCTCAATATGACAACATCAGGGACAAATGGAAAGAAATTCTGCACTGTCTACTTTGTTCCATCTTAGAATCTTGAGAAAGTGATTCAATCAGCCCTTTTCGGTAATTGCTTATTACTTTTCTCAGCCAAGATGAGCCCAGTGCACTGTCACATGGATTTCTGATTGCTGATGCCTCTATTAAGCACACAGTCCCATCTCTTCTACTCCTTTAGGCAATTTTTCTGACAATGTAATATTGAAGACAATAAAATCCTGCTACCTATTCTGTGAAGAACTGTAATTCCTATCAAACTAAGTTGGATCGGGAGTATTACCTATTCAAACAAGGATGTAATCTCATCTACATCCTTGGCTGAGCATGAATAAAAACCATTACTGTTTTTCCCTTGATTTTCTACCCAGGGACAATATGAAGTCGCCAATTCATAACATATAAAGATGCTGGGTGAGGAACTGGCATTTTTACTTCTCTAAATTTACTTTTGGTTAAATCGACCAGATAGAATTGCATTGTCTTACCTGTTTCATTCTCCCAAATGGCTAACTTCCTTTATGTTTGTTCTATATTGAAAAATAAATAATAAATCCCAGTCAAACTATGTTGGTATCTAAAGCCTCCATGCAGAAACATCAAAGAGTGCAAGATCTGTGATTCCAGTGGACGGAGATCCTGAGCAACTGTCCAGCTAATAAACCCCAGCACAGAGCAGCCACTCAGAAAAAAACCTGTAAGCTGCATGCCTTCTCAGTCCCTGTGTGGGGAAGGTCAGGCAACCCCAACTCAATGACCAATATTCCTCGCCTAAGTCCTGTCTCACGGAGGCTGATGAAAGCCTCATTTGAAATGGGCAGACACTGAAAAGAAAAGGGATTCACCAACCCATTTCCACTGTGCCTCCTTGGAATTTCTCTATCCAAGAGTGGGGAGGTCGGTACAAGAGCAGGTTGGCTTCATCAAATAGAGTTTCGCAGGAAATCCGATGATAAAATAAATAGCTCTGTGCTTGTTTTTGAGATAAGAATGCAGGTGCTGTTTCCTCACACCCCCAAACACAAACAGGAAAAAGGAAAGCAGAACTGTGTCACTGAAGTGAATGTGGGCCAAGGTCCTGTTTTGGTGTTTGTGGGTCTGTCACGACACTGCTCAGACTGTCCACATGAGGCCCACTTAAAACAGAATCCTCCGCTGCTGCACTCCACACCAGGCGGAAATCACCAGGATGAGGAGGCAACAGGCCCTCCACATCTTCACCTACCTCATGGTTCCAGCCAAGCTGCAAAAAGCTTGACAGACTTTCCTGCAGAACCTGGGTGACCTTCTCTGGTGCTTTGATGTTAAACACAACTCACTGGTGTCACTGCTGGAGCTTAAGTGAGTTCACTGGGCTGTTGCGAGCAGGGTCACAAATTTATATTCTAGACAGACCGTTTGCAGACCTTTAACTCTGCCCTGAGTTTGAATCTGTTTTTCCATCAATTTTCCAAAAAGCAAGGGGATGGAATACATAGGAAATACAAACTCACTGTTAATGGAACAAACCCTTATGAACCTTCCAAAAGGGCCCCTAAAGCAGGCCCCTAAAGTCTGGAAAATTCAATTTGCCACTGACCTAGAGAGTAAGGAATGAGTTGCTAGCAATGACTGCTCACCAGGTTCACAGGCAAAACCTAATATACAATACCTCTTTTTCATGAACATAATAGAAGTACAACCATCGAACAACTGAAAGTATCAGAATCTCTGACTTGGTAGCGAAGAAATATGGACACAAGTTTTGAGATCTCTTCAAAATAATTTACAAACTGACTGAAGGTTTAGTACAAGTCTGGGGGTTTTCAATTTCCTCTAAAATTCTGTCAAACACCAATCACGTTGCTGTTCACAGATCAGTTTCTGTGTCAGTGTTTTCATCTACTAATAGATAAGCACATTCATAGCCAATATTACAGAACTGTGCTAAAAAGTGATCACCGAGAATGTCAACCTAGTTGCTAAATCTGAGGAAACTGGATGAATTATATACTGATATCAGCTTTAGATTAATAATTACGAAGATGTATTTATTTTTGCAGTGCTGGGAATCTAGTCAGGGCCTTATGCATGCTGAGTAAGCAAGTAAGCATTCTACTACTGAACTCCCAGACCTGATGAGAGAATTTTATGAAGAAAATAGAACCAGTTCATATCTCAGTTTTTGCTGGAAAGAAAAATCAAGCCAATCTTCAAATGGCAGCAAAAATGAGAGTTGTTCGGTGCTTTCTTTCTACCTTCTTCTGATATGAATTCTCAAGGTACTCTCGACTTGCTTTGGGAACAATTGCATAAGACAATCTGCCTATAACAAATGAAAATTATCCAGTTCAATAAATATGAATAACAATGCCAAGCCCTCAAAATAACACTTATGTAATGAAAAATTACATAAATCTTTTGATATTTACTCTTTCATAAACTCTGTAGTATATGTAAATGTGTTTCTATTTTGTTAAAATAATTTGGAGACACTGTTCTAATTAGGGAGGACTTTTCTAATAGCACTGAGAAGAGGAATTTCAAGTGTTATGTGATATTTTGAGAGCAGCTGTCATTGAAATAAGTCTGTCCTCAAATAAACCTCATTCTGCATGTATAAATCTAAGACTTAATTGCACACTCTCTGCTTAAAGCTATTATCTGCAACTTCCTGGTCTAAGGAGTTAAAACAATGAATGGTTTGCAAAATGATTTGCAAAATTTCTTTAATATAAGCCAACCTGGACAAAACAGCACTTGGATAAGTTAAGAGTAAACAACATAGAAATGGATAGATGAGACCACCTTCAAATTCACAAAAGTCTCAAAATAAAAGTTGAAAAGAGTGTTGTGTTTGAAAGGCTCCAAGGTTTTGAACAACAGTCCAGTTTATTTTTGTCAGCCCTCAGAAATGTGTGGTACTATGTCTGTTAATAGGAAATAGTTTGATGAGTCAGTGTCTGGGCCTCTACAGCCTTGAAGCTGGTCCAAAATAGGAATTTCTGGCACATGAGACCTATTTTCTGAGCTTTAAAATCATGCTCTAGTTTTTCAGTCATTGATCTGTGATCTACCACTCAGGTCACCAAGCTAGGTCTGTTCGACATTCTCTGATGTGTCAACTGTCTATTACCTCTCCTTGGCTTTCCCCCATCCCACACAGCTAAGCCACTCAAATCTATTTCAAATTTTGGTCAAAGAAAACACACTCAGTGCAGGTCCAATTGGGGAATCTTCTGACCAGACCAGATCCATCTCAGGTAGAGTCCAGAAGCTGCAGGGTGAATAAAGGCTCTTAGAGAAAAACTTTAATCCAGCAACAGCTTCTTCCTGCTGAGCCCCAGGACTACAGGATGAAACACCTCAAGAGAACAAACCTACAGATGGCCACTGTTATCTCAACCAGCCCTAGGGCTCTGGGGTTGGTGTGGGGCATGCTGGCTACATTACAGACTCTTTCCTTCCAAACCAGCACTTCCGGGCAGAGAACAACCCACTTAATCAATCAGCAGCCCTGGGGAGCTTCTTTGGCCCATTAAAGTCAGAGCTGCAACTTTAAGGAAAGAGAGAAAATTAGAAGTATGATGGAGACTTAAGGGAGAAAAATGTAGCTAAAAGTAAGATTAACGTGCTGTGCTTTTTTTTTTGTCTAGTTATATAATGATGCACTAAATCCATTAATCAATGCAGATTATATGCTCTATGAAAGCAAGAATCATGTCTTCTCCAAGTACTCTCCAAATTCTTAAGTCAATAGCCTATCATTTGGAAGGGAAGAAGTTCCTGTTAGTAAAGAGAAGGACACCCAACAGAGATGAAGTTGCAGGTCTGAAATATCAATAAAATTATACAGACTCTGGACTTTTATTTGTTGTCTCATTGATATAGCCTAAACATATTTCTTTTTCAAATTTAATCCAAAAAATCTAAAATGATTTTGTTGGAGGCCACACCCGAGAAGACATTTTTAAAATGAAGACATCCAAAATTTCAGTTTTTAAAAATCAGACAAAACTAGTTCACTACATTGCTCACTGAGACTTAAGAGTCAAAATGAATACAAAATAGTCTGTGTTTCTGAACCAGTAAGTGTCATGTCATAACACTGGCTTCCAGGGGAAACTTCAGCAGTCAGGAAAAAATTCAAATGCCTGTGGGGACTTGACCAGGACCACTGATGAGTGCCAATGGGTAAAGAAACGAAGACCCAAGGTGACCACAGAAGTTTGGCCAAGTGCAGAAAAGTAACAGGAGGCAGAGGGAGCAAGACACAATGCCCTGTCTACACACGGCATTTAAGGAATAGGGGTGGCCAACTGTTAGTAGTAATCACCCACTGATCGCTACCTAGGAATGCCTCTGTTGTAAAATTATTGAGTAAAATCATTATGGTCTCACTTTTCTTCATTAGTCCTCAATCAATGTTCTGGGCTTACCCCATATAATAAGAAAAAAAAAATATCTCTGGGCCAGAGATTCCAGAGATCAGTGATTCCTGCATCTGCCTAGCAAGTGCAAGGTCCTGGGTTCCAATCCTTGGCAACCACATACAATCCTGGGGGTGGTGACTCACACCCACCAGCAATCAGTACCACATACCACAATAGCAGGTATCATGGCTCATGCCTGTAATCCCAGCACTTGGGAGGCAAAAGCAGAAGGACTGTTGAATTTGAGGCTTCCCTGGGCTACATTGTGAGCTCAGGGCCAGCCTGAACTACAAAGTGAGGCCCTGCCTCAAAAAAAAAAAAAAAAGAAAAAAAGAAAAAAAATCTGACTTTGAAAGCACAATGTTTTGAGTGGCCCTTTGACTTATGAACTCAATTTGTTCCCATGGGCTGGTTGTAACTCAAGTTAGTCAAGTGCTTTCAAAGTCTCCCTTCTCTGTAATTTTGGGCCACACTTTCTTTCAGGCAGACCCCAATGTCCTTAGAGACACTGGCCCAGGATTTCTCAGTCAACCTCACACAGGAAGGGATGGTGTCATGCTCCTTCCAGAACTCTTTAGGCTTAACTGTGCATCTTAGACCATCTGGAAACAGAAGTGTCCAGTATTTGGGTCATAACTCAAGACTTGGTTCGTAAGTTAAAACTGAAATTCCAGTCTTACTCCAAGTTGTATGTATGTCTGGCTGGTTGTAATTCGAAAGTCCACTGTACTAGAAGTTAGGTAAGATGTTTTCACTTTGTTTTTCTGACTACACACAGCCTCTTTTTAGAATCACCTGTTATAGTGCAGTATGTAAAATGAAGTACCACATAGAACCGAAGAGCAAACTTTAATAATAAAAGGCAGAACAGGATGGCACAGTAAACCAAGGCTCATTAAAAAAAAAAAAAATCACTCTCATTCTGCAGGTCTATTTCCAAATAGAAAAATGTGTAAAACCAACCATTTCCATAAAAAAACAACTGGGGAAACAATAGGTTTCACTCTCTTTCTGGGAATTCATCTTGCTTCTTGTTTTTCAATTGGGTAGATTAAGCATCAGCTCAATTTGTTAATTGTTTCTCTGAAAACAATTAACTATTAATTATAGCCACGGTTATTAGCCATTTCCAGTGCTTCCAAGCTGCAGACAATTTTAAAGCAGGTTCCCAGAGACTGACAGAATATTCCCCACCACCAAGCTGCCTTCCTTTTAGCAAGTGCTTTACATGCAAGATAATGTCTTTTTTAATACAATTTTATGCAAATGAAAGTCATCACAACACTATAAATGCGTATGCAATACCAATTAAAGCCCAAGTGTCCCTAAGATGGAGTTTTATTTTCACCTTTTTTTGTAAGAAAAAATGCCTTGCACTGTTTGAAAAGTGGTTTTCAAAGCACACTGTTAAGAATTACTGAAGTCATTCTTCACAAAGCTAGACCTTGTATTTACACTTCTTAGTTCCAAGTCACAATACGATGCATAGGAGTGAAGGTTCAGTATTTACAAGTGTACAGAATTAAACACTTCAGACTTCCACAGCCACGCTCACATAAGGAATCCATTTGGTAACTACCCAACTTGGTTCCTGGGAGAATAGCTCAGAGGATTCTGATACAGTAACACACATTTAAACTTGATGTACTGATGCCCTGACACTCCCCTGGAAGACTGTATATGAAATAACTTCTGTAACCATTTAAAAGTGCTCAATAGCACATTGTCTAGGGAAGCAATCCTTATATGTGCTGTGTTAAGAAAGCTTTGTTATTGTTTTGTTTTTGTGGTGCTGGGGATTGAATCCAGAGTCTTCACAATGGATTCCATTAAAAAAATTGTTTAATTTTCACATAGCATCTCATTAAGTTGCTGTTGTCTAGACTGGGCTCAAACTTGTGATTCTCCTGTCTCCGCCTCCCAGAGAGCTAGGATTACACACATGTTGCCTCCATGGCCAACCTCTTTATATGTTGTTCAAGAAAAGCTTCTCATGATGTCATAATCAATTTTCTGTTTCTAATGTCCTCTAGGAGCATTAATATTAGAGTATGAAGAGATGCTATCTACACTAACTTACTAATATTTTAATGTGTTTTTTCACTGAGTTTTCAAGTCCTCAACTCACATCAGGCCAACCTTCTAGTTCTGTTGTTTTAAAATATCTAATAGCTCAAAACTTTCTTTAAAACCAGTTACACAGCTTTGCTCAGCTCGCGTTGAATTTACTTGATGTGAGCAATGTCCAGTCTGCCCACCACCTGCTCATCTGTTTCCCCTCATTTTCATGACCCTCCTCTCACTGAGTTCCTACCAGGGAGAATGCAGAGACCTTAAACCTTACCTGCTCACATGCTTCCTATCAATTAGGCCTACTAGAAGCTCTCCTCGCTCCAATTTTTTTTTTCCAGCTACCACCATGATCCAGGTTAATTACATTCTTTGGAAAAGCTCAGGGTGGGTTCCCCAGGTCTGCCAAAAGCCAGCTGTATGTCTTAAACCAGAGGCTCTTGATGTCTCACTGCCTAATCTCCTCTCTTGAAAAATGAAGGACAGGATCAAAGCAGCTTTGCCTAGTGCAGTACTGAGTCTAAACCCAGGGTTTGACCTGCTTAATCCTTCTGAAAGGAGATCTAGCTGGCTAGCTACCATACACACATCAAGCTATAGCTGAAACAGAATGAGAAAACAGGCTCTTTCCAGCGACAGGACAACTACAAGGAAAGGGGGAACTATTTTACTAGATTATTCACCCTTGGCACAGCACTATGCGGCCACTCCGCATCAAACACGCCACACTACCGGGAGTGGGAGAGTGTGTGCTGTGAACTTTGCGAATCAGGTCAACTGCTTCCCGGGAGGAAGAAGGGGATCATCCCTCCTGGGCTCTCTTTGTTATTCAGTTCTCTGGTTTATGAGCTACTCAGGGGAAGCTGAAGCAGACTGTAGGCATTTAATTTATTTTATTGTAATCCATTCAGATGAGCAGGTTTTAAAGACCCATTAAAAAAGTTTACTCAGCTGTTGACACAGATCGTGGACTCTGGAGAATTAAAGGTCTCTAAGAGACCCCTATTTTGTCTGAATTCCTTTCTTACTGACTTGAGAATCCACAAACAGACTAAGCTTCAAAGGATGGTTACTGAAATTCAGAGTGAACATGGGCATTTAACAACTGGAAACTGCAATCTCATTTCATCGTGAAAAGAATAGCAAGTGAACCAAATTAGGTATTTTAAAGAATTGTAAAACCATTTGGAAGGATATACGTTCTAAATTCAAATGAGTTTCATAGAACTTGAGTAGTATAAAGTGAGATTTGAGTTTCATTGTGAAAATTCACTGTCATTAAGAAAAAGGTGTGGCTGACTTTAAACTCCAGAACATAATAGACTCTTCATTTTGTCACAAAATTCTGAGGAGCCCAGTTTTCTGTTGTTCGGTGACTCAGTCTTCTGAAAGTTTTCTTTCATATATCACACCACTGGCATAGTCTTTCATATATGGCATCACTGGCATAGTGACCATTTAATCACCAGTGACTAAAGGGTTGAAGTTAACAACTGCTGCTAAAGATGTTTATTGTGTTGTGCATACACACACACAGATTTGCTCTTGACCCACAGTTATGGAAAATCAGCAATAAATCTGGGACAACTGATCATTTAAATTACAAATAAATAAGAACCATGAGTATGACTCCCTTTTTGAGCACCAACTGGATGCCAGATACTTAATATATTTATTCCTAAACCACTAACCTTTGAGGGAAACTTTGAGCTCACTGCAGCACTGGCACTATGAGATGTTTCTCAGCCTCAATTTCCCACTCTGTACATTACTTTGTAATAATAGTCATTGCTAGAGTGCTATATGGTTTTAACTAGGTAAGTGTGCCAGTGCCGGTAAGGACTGGTATCTGCTTTTACTACTGTAATATTTTCTTGAGTATTCCCCAACTTTGATTTCTCTCCCATCTCATTTATTTTGAAAAGAAAAAAGAAAGGTTTCTCTTTATAATATCCTAGAATATTTTATTCACAAAATTGCCCTATTATCCTTGGAGAACTGACCAAGACTTCTGTGTGTGTGCATATATATATACATATATACATATATACATACATATATATACATATATATATGTATATATATATATACACGTCACAACACTCACTCTGATAACTAAGATGGCTCTTAGTAACTACCATGCAGGTGGTGTACAGAGCATGGATACTGTGGACAAACGGAAGATTCATCTAGGTGAGATGCAACAGGATGATGTGAGAGTTCACCACTATACTCAGAAAAACTGCAACTTAACACTTAAGAATTTTTTTTCTGGAATTTTCCATTTAATATTTTTGGACCACAGTAACGACAGCTAACCAAGACTGTAGGAGCCAGAATCACCAACAAGAAGGGACTACTGTCCTTTGATATAGCTCACACTCTGAGCCACAGACTTCAAAGTCAGATGCACTTTGTACATTTCAGGGTGCAAGAGAGGTGAACTTGAAAGGACAAGCTGGCTGTTGGATCCCAGCTGAGACAGAGGGACAGAGAAAATGTGCTCTCTATTTCTATGCAGTTGCAGACCCTATGGTGGCTATTCTCTGATTTTAGCATGACTATAGTTAAATGGGTACAAGCAGGACTTCCAATCTGGACGAATGAAATGAGGATACCGCATTCCATCCTAACCTTAGGCTCTCTCTTCCTATACCTAGCCTGGGTCATAGTAAATAAAACAAGCAGCAGGAGTCTCTAGAAGCTAGCAAAAAAAATGTGAACTTTTGAGATTTTGAGATATAAGCAATGACTCAGTCACCTGCTCGAAAAAGAAAAAAAAATGAAGGAAGTTCTTCAAATGGAGAAAATGACAACAGAAGGAAACTCAGAATATCAGCTTATTCTGTTAGAGAGAACAAAGAGGGTAAATTAAATGATTGTGTTCTTGAGTTTTTAAATTGTTTTAAATGACTAAAATTAAATTGTAGTATTTTAATGTGGTTCTCAATGTATGTAAAGGTAAAGAAGATACATAAGAATTAAATTTATAAAGTGTTTTAATAAAGGGACCTTGGTGGCAATAAGGGTGCCTTATATTACTTGAAGTGGCAAATAATCTCAATAGTTTCAGATGTATAGTTCTCAGAAGGACCACTTTAAAAAGGTATACTCAAAAACACTACAGATAAAATGAAGGTCTGGGAAACTTTTAAGAGATCTTCAGGAAAGGCTGGGATGTAGCACTAATGAGCTAGCAAGCATAAGCCCTGAGTTCAATCCCCAGTATTGCAAGAAGGAAGGAAGGAAGGAAGGAAGGAAGGAAGGAAGGAAGGAAGGAAGGAAGGAAG
>PVIC010033188.1:9902-20340 GCA_004025085.1 Thryonomys swinderianus
CATTGTGCTTTAAGCCCAAAATGATGTTGTTTCTGTCCTTTTAAATTTGTTAGGATGTGTTTTATGACTTGGGGTGATACAGTTTTAGGGAGTTTTCCGTGAGATCTTGAGAAAAGTGTGCAATCCATTCTACTCTGTTGAAAGGATTTATAGATGCCAATCATATAAAATTGCTTTTGATGGTTGTTGAAGTTATATCCTTACTAGTTTCCTCTATAATTTATCAGTTTCTAGGAAAGTGGTGTTTCATGTATAATAATAATGTGTAATGTTTAATAATATATCTATTAATATCTTTCCTGTTCTATTAATGCACATCTCATATATTTAGATGGTCCTTTGTTAGACACATATGCTTTAAAAATTGTTGCTTTGTTATTGTTACTGTTACATGTTGTTATTTTATGACTATTAAATCTGTTAAAATTATGTAATCCCCCTTCTACCTGAAAGCTTTTCTAATTGAGGCCATATTAAGGATACATGACATGTATAAAAGTGATCCTTTTTCTGGCAACAATATGTGAAACTTTTGTTTCAATATTAATTGTGAGAACTTGGTAGAATACTTGAAAACAAATCTTACCAAAAATGTGTTCTGCAGCCATCCAAACTGGGTTCCTTTGGAGTTTTTAGCTCTCAGGCTTGTCCATGCATAGGATGCAGTGTTCGTCACTCACAGTTCAGCTTTACCTCCCTCAGTACAGATTCCCGTGAAGATTTCTGCTGGTGAGTTTCTACATGTAAACAGTGGGCTTGCCTTTATTTGCCTGTTTCCCCCTCTAATATCTGGGGCAGAAATGTGATCATTAACCTCCTTTTTTGATGGCTCTGAGAATTATTGACTTTTTTTCATTTTGTTTAGTTGTTTTCTTGTTAGGATGGATTGCTAACCACCTTCTGTGCTGCATTGGAAACTGGAAGCTTTGGTCATTTGTAGTATTCTAAAAGTTGTCAAAAGAAAAGAGTTGGAAATAGCAAACTGATTTTTTTTTTAAACACTGTAGTAACAGATTACGGTTGAACAAATATTATGTGATAAAATACTACGAGGTTTTATTTCATGATTAGTAGCAAATAATTTATAGGAAACACAAAATCTGTGCATTAATTAGATCAATTTCAACAACTGTGGTTATATGTGAGTGGCCATTGATTTAATTACTTTAAAGTGATTGTAGGTAGATTGAAATAAATTTAATGTTAAAAGTTCTATACCATAGGAAAGGAAGCAAGCAAAAGCCTCTCAAAGGGAATAGTGTCTCCTACTTTTTTTGATTTCATGGATTTTTCTCTCAAAACAGAAAGCCATCATGAATCCACACCAGCCCTAAATTAATAGGAAATCTATACCAATTATGTACCAGTGAATATGGTGACACCCTATAATCCCAGTATTCAGGAGGCTGAGGCAGGAGGCTCACCGCCAGCTGGGGGCCACCCTACCTGCATAGGGAGTCCAGTGCTAGCTGAGACTGCAGATCAAAACCCTGTCTGAAAACAAAACAAAGGTTACACAATACAGAAACTTATAAATATACATGGTAGGACCGGGGGTTGCCTAAGACGTAATTCATTATGGTGTTAAAAGCTAGAGAAAATGCTTTTCAAGTCATTTTGTGTACTTTAACTCATTACAAGAAAAGAATTCTGGAAGAATTTATATCCAATTGTTACGGAAAGTTTGTCCTAGGTAGCTTTAAACGTACCTACTCTGCCTTTCCAATTTCTATGTAAAATTATCAACATAACTGTAAATATAATTTATGATCTGCAGGATTCTGCAGGATTCTGTAATATGATCAATTTGGGATCAGTGATCTCTGCGATATTGAAAGAATATTCTTCTGCTTTCTTAGTACCACTTTCTAGTTCTTAATAACCCTTGCTTATTTGTTAGTTTGTTTGCTTTTTGGGGAGGTGTTGGCTATATGTAATTGTTTATTTAAATTGGCTTTATTCGTACTTGTTATACATACATTATGATCACATTTAACATTGAGAATTTGCACCTGTCCGTGAATATGTTGATTCTCATTTTTCCCCTTTTCCCCTGCTCTCCCTTCAACCCCAACCCCTATATTTATGAGCTTTTTTTCCGTTTTTATCATCTAATTTTTTTCTTTCCCTCCTTTACTTTCTCCTAAGCAACACTTTCCCTCTTCCTTTTGCACGTTTTCCTCCTGTTGCACAATAGCTATCATATGTTTTGGTATTCATGTGCACCTTCAGTTTCACATACTAGGGACAAGATAGGATATTTATACAAGCTTGCAAATTATCTAAACTGCCATTCCTTGGATGTTTAATGCAATTCTTTGGAGTACTTCTGTGGACACAGTACTGCTATCCTTGATGGCACAGTAGAGAACTACTAAGAGCTGAAGAGAATTTTAATGCTCTAAATTTGTATATTAATCTATTCAGGTTTTGTTGAGTCAGATTATTTTAGCTAAAATCCTCCCTCTCACTTGTCACTAATATCAGAGGCTGTCTCCTGACCTGTGAAAGGAGAGTGAGTCCTCAGAGCGAATTCTTGGAAGACTCAGGGCAGCGCTCAGGGAGCTACAGGGCTGCGCCGGGGCTGACGCACCACTCCCAACTGCGGCAGCGTGTGTCTTGCGTTCCTCATTGTTATTTCTTAGTTCCACGTCCATTAAAATTTGTCTGATGGGCGTGGAAGAGAAGCCCTCTTATCCCTGCTCTCTGGGAGGCTGAGACAGGAGGACCACAAGTTGAAGACTAGCCTGCTAATTTGAACATAAGGCGACCCTCTTTAAAAAAAAAAAAGTGCTGAGTAGCTACGTGAAAAGGCATTGGATTCAAAAATCACTAAAAATAAACAATATTCTCAAATAATGAGTACATATTTTCTGTATTGTAGTCTGTTAACTGCTTATTATTAACATAGGCAATACAATTCTTTCAACCAAATTTGTTTCTCATCCTATAACAATAGGTCTTCTCTCACTGTCCTTCCACTACTAAATAGGAATACGCTAATTTATGTTTATAAATTTAGTTTATGCCGTGGGTAACTAATTCAGCACTCCTGAATTCAGGTGTACTCGGCTTATGCTTTCTTAACCTTTTACACTCAATTTAGGATCAGTTTGTTTTGTGGGAAAAGTGTGGTTTGAGTTCAGGATGATTTGTTTTTCATTCTTAGAATTAACTAGTTCTTTACTTCGACACTTGGATTATACATCCTCTGTGAGCCTTGGTTTTCTCAGCTTTTCCAGACGTGATACCAGTTTCTGAGAATGGCTCAGACTCAAATAAGACAATTATGCCCAATTTAGCATCTGATGTTGAATTTGCTCACTGTTAATGGCAGTAACTATTATTCAATGAAATAACTTAAAATAATAGGGAAGGTTTAATCTGAAGGTGCCATTTCTCTTATATTTTAAAATTTCCATTAGAGTCTTATTTTGACACTTCTTAGGATTTCTTTTATCACTTTGTTAAAGAAATTGCCTATTTCAAGAACAGCATACTACCTAATCTTAGAAATTTTTTTGTCAGATGAAGACTTTTTGAAAAACATTTAATAAAAAAGATTTGGGGGGAAATCAAATGTTAAAAGTTTAATTAGAAAAGCTCATCCCTTAGACATAGGTTAATGCAGAGTGTGGCAAGCTGCTTAATTGTTGAGTCTAAGGCTATTTTTACATTGTTAACATTCTATTTAGTAATCTTTGGGGAAATAGAATCAAAAGCAGACAAAGAAAAATGTTGCACTTTCCTGCAGCTGATTCCCGTGATTGCCTGACGTTTAGTTACATTTGGGCATCTGTCTCAGGAACTCCTATTGTCTGCAACCATATGCAGACTGAAGTATACATTGGGGTATAGGCACAAGGAGAGAATTTGCACTTGGATAAGCCACCTGACAGCAGCAAGAGAAGCTAGACAGGCCTGGGCTACTTCATACAGTTCATTAAATGAACTGTTACTTTATTATTTTGTAAAGCTTCTGTAATGCACATTTATGATATAAAAAGTGTCTTGCATACTGCTTCATTGGAAGGGGACCTCATTTAGATTAACCTGTGACTTCAACAGCAGGTGGTAGAATGAACCAACTGCTTCAATTACTGCTTTTGCGCATGACTTTCATGTGTTGCTAAGATTATCAGAGGAACCTGATTACATCCCCTTAGACACTATTGTTGGCATGATGATTAAGCTGTTATTTTTTTTTTAAGACTGGGAACCTAAAAGAGCTTTTTGGCATGAGGCAAAAGCACTGTGTATAGAGATCAGTAAGATAGTGTGTATCATTGCCCTGTAGCTTATCTCCACATATACAGCTCCCTGGTGGATCCCTATGATAAACATTATTGGAACAATTAGCTGCTGCTGACACAGAATCCAGACACAATAGCCATGGCCAGCAGCACAGAGCCAAAAATTATGGAGCCAAAACCCATAAAAAGCAACACCAAGCTAGTCTCCCCATTCAACTGCTGTCATAAAACCCTCCCAGTGCTATGTTTGCATAGCTGGCTTCGCCGATATGGCACTGTTAACACAAAAGAAGAAGCTGCAGCACTTGTCTTTGTTTAGCTGAAATTACAAGTCATTGAATTAGTATGTCATCTTTATTGTGCTGTCATGCAGCGGAGGTGAGGAAGCCTCTGTAATGGATGGGAGAGTTTGATGGCCTGAAAGACAGGCTCACAGATGGTAGTCGATATAAAACAGTTTTCCCCCTTCGAAAAAAGGAAGAAAGCAAAAGGGAGAAAGGCAGAAATAATGCTTGGAATGGATCTTCCCTAGATGGTGGTGTAATACCAAGTGATGCTCTGACCAGCGTTGTATGTAATAACTGGGGCGGCCTAGAGGGTGTGGCAGAGGCTAGAAAGCAGACTTTCTTCAGGAATGCATTTAGGATCTAAATCAGTGGGATGCAGCATTTCAGCTCCCTTGAAAGCCAGCCTTACAGTTTTTCTTCTGGAGAAATTTCTCATATTTCTAAACAAATGTGAATGGTTATGTAATATGAATGAGAAAGACTATGTAAATATAAAAGAATTTTGACCTTTCTTTTTATAAGAAATTATAATTCTCCCTTTATGTGATTAAATATATAACCGGACTATTAGTGAGAAATAGTTTTGGGTGAATAAAAATGTATTTTTAATTTAGTGATTTCTTGCTTCTCCTTTTTCTTTTTACTTGTATTTAAAACACGCAAGTGGACAACTGTTGAGAATTACCCATTTAAAATCAGTGAAATGAGAATGAGAACGTAAACTATTCCAAGTACTATGGAAATCCATATGGCAATCTCTTTAAACACTAAAACTAAATTTAAGTTTTAAAAACCCAAATGTCATGTTTCTTTGAACATAATTATTAAAAAGCTTGACACAGTGTAAAAAAACATAGCTCAGAATCTGATTCTTTATTGGAGGAAGCCCTCTCTCGGCCCGCATCTTACTCCAGTGGAACTTCAGCCAGCAAGCTAGTTGGATCTAAAAATGTGTAGAATTTTTAATTCATTGATTATTCTCACAAGAAAAATTAGAGGTATGATTTCCTATGTTGAAGCTGAAAAAAGCTATACAGAAATATATGAAAACCTTTCATGACAATAGTACATGCATGCCTGTTAAAAATACATTTGTTCATATCTAAAAATTATAAGGAGTTACAAGGATTACGTAGGAAAAAATTAGTTCTGTTCATGAATGTTCTTGTATTCTCCTTAAGTGTGAAAATAATTTTCTAAACATCTCTGAAATAACACTTCCATGTTCTCAAAAATAGCTATATGAAGGATAAAAAAGGGAGCCCTGAATTTATCCATATCAATTTAGCAGCATTATTACACTTATTAACCTCTATAATGTGTTTAGCTTGTCTTTATTTGAGGACTGCAGTGCTGAAATTTGCTGTGAAAAAAGCTTTTTTTGAAGGAAAACATCATTAATGTTTGTGTGAGTTAGGTGGTTGGTGAAAAGAACATAGATTATCAATATTGGAATATTGGTCCCAACACCTGTTGGTGGAAAGACTCCAAACAAGTTGCAAGCTCTTCGCCTCTGACTTCCTGGCGTAAAGGTGCGTGAGGGCAGGTACCTCGGGAGGCTGGAGAAGAGCAGCAAGAGCCTGCAGTGGAGCCTGAGAAGGATTTTCATGGCTGCGAGATTACAAGTTGTTGCAGCTCACGTTTTCAGTGTCAAAAAGACAACAGTTCTGGGGCCTGATGTGAAAAGACCCACATACTGAAACAGGAGCCGTATGGGAAGCTTGGGGCACAGAAAAACACGAGATCGAAACAGAACTGACAGAGTGACAGCTAGGTGCTAGCTGTCAAGTCCAAGTTCCTCGAAATCTCTCCAGCTAGCATCAGCTCCAGTCCCTGGAGTCGGGGTGAAGGAAGACAAAGTAGCAAGTCTTGATGTACAAGACTTTGGTGCACAAAATTAAGGCCCATTATTAGAGGTACCATGATTTACAATTCAATGTGTGTGAGTCAGCTAAGTATTAGTAGAGGTACGTGCAGGGAAATAGAGGATAAAGAATGTAAGCATGAATGGGGAAGATTTTCTTTTCTGTGGAGAAAGCTGGTTAAGGTTAAGGAGGGGGTTGGTTAACACAGTCAGGAGTAATTAATCAGTTAAGAATAACAATGAGGTGCCTACCTTTGCTGGAGTCATCTTTTCTCTTTACCCAACAGGAAAGGATCTGTTCTCACAACCCACATACATACACTTAGCCTGGAGCCCCTCACACCAGTGACTGGTACAGATGTGGTGGGGAGAATAGGGAACTTCTTGGGGTATTAATCAGATTCCAAGAATTCCAGCTAGTTCACCTAGTACTCAGATATCTCCAACTGTCACATAACCCCTCAAATCCTTGTACAAAATTATTGAAGACCTTTCATTATTAGGCATAAATAAAACATAAAAGTAACAAATGGCCTGAGAAGTAGTTATTTCCGCCTCAATTTATAGTTTAGGTAATATGTATGAAAGGTATGGTAAACTGGAGGCAGCCTGTGTACATGATAATAGTGATTAAAATTTCATTTAACGTATGTATGGAAAGAAAATGAAATTAGTAATTAAACGTTGTGTTAGGTGACAGAGGTCATGCTTACCTGTGAAATGGTGTTGCAAGAACATGGCTGTGCTCCCGGAAAACACCCGAAGTAGATGAAAGTGGGAAAGAGGTACAATGTAGGGACAAGGACAAAGAGAACTAAAAAGAATCATCAAGTTTTACCTTTAAACACAGCCAAACGGCTGAATTACTTTGTGTTCATAGGTGCCCAAAGGATTTTATGATGTACCTATTTCCTCTCTTCTGTGATTTCATCATGTATGCATTTTTAATTCACATTCTGGATGAGGACAAGAAAACAAATGGGCAACAAAGCATACAGAAGAGAAATCACAGGAGAGAGGAAATAGGTACATCATAAAATGGGCACCTGTGAACACAAGTATATGAAGTATATTTAGCAATGATTTTAACAAGCAATGCTACATAACTAATTTCATAATTTCTTAATTTATTTTATTCACTAAATACATAAATAGTAATAGTTTATCCTAATGCATCCTAATGCATTGTAAAATATAATTCAAGATTTCTGGTTTGCTTTATGTAAGTGCCTTCATGATTCTCCCTCCCTCCCTCTCTCCATTTCTCTCTCTCTCTCTCTCTCTCTCTCTCTCTCTCTCTCTCTCTCTCTCACTTACTCTTTTGCTTTTCTTTTCCATATCTGTATTTTCTCCCTCTTGAACTATTATGATAAACTAATGTCATTCCTGTACAGACTAATACCTTCAAATCTATTCCAAGGATCCTCCTATCTTCAGCCTTACTTCATTATAAGATATTGGATTATTAACAATCACACAATACTGAGATCTTTCTCTATATCCAAAGTCACTAACTTGTCTCTCAATCCCTTCTTGTAAGCCCTATGACGTTGTTGTATAACTTAATATTCTAGATGATGAAGCTACTGAAAACTAAACTTTTAATCAGAGAATTTACCATCACTGTCACTTTATACTGTTTACTCAAAATTCTCTGCTAATGCCTCGTAGTTGGCATGTTCCAGACATATCTTCCCTCTCCCCAGACTAACACCTCCTTCTGTTTGGAGCTGCCCAATCAGCTTTAGGGTTATTCTTATTTGTCTTTATTAATGTGCTACATTTGGAAAACTACATGAATAGCCTCTCCCACTGTTTTCTCACACCATTAATTTTCAGAATCAGGCCTTCATACTTCTCACTCAGAGCACCAAAAACAGAAGAGGAGTCCTCACTCCTGCTAAATTCTAGTTACCCTTTAAATTCTGATCTAACACTCCTGAAATAGCCACATATTCCTTCTTTCTAACAAATTCCTGATACTGTATTCTCCTCAGCCTAACACTCAGAACTTCTGATTGTGACCAGATATTTTGCTTTGTTTTGTTCTGTTTTCAATATCCTACAATTTCTTGGAACAGAGGCTATTTTTTCACAGGTTTACTCATTGTTCAAGAAATTGTACTCAATCACACAATTAATTTCAAGTGGTATTTCTTCTGATTCTCCCAGAAAAATGTTCTTTTCTTCTGTGAACTTCATCTCTTTGCTTTTTCTGACTGTTCAGTATTCCCATTCTATTACGGATACTTGAAGATTTTCTTATCCACTGTCTCCACAGTTTGTCCCATTGAATTTTAAGCTCTTTCCAGGCTAGATATGATCTCTTCGCATTAAAAAAATAGCAGTACTTTCAACAATACTTGTTAATAATTATTATTAACAGGAAAAAATTGCTTGGTTTGGTATTTTCCTAGTATGTCTCTTAGCAGAAGATTCTTCAAAAGCAATATTCATAATGCACAAACTCACCAGAACTCAACTAGCTAAGTTAAATTGTGTAGTGCATGTATTTTCAAGACTACAAAGAAAATGATTTTTATTACCTTGGATTTATTTCTGAGATTTGAATTCTGGGTGATATTCTTAGATTTCACATTCTGGAAAGTAAAATTGTTGAAACGCCGGTAGTGTAAGGTGATAGTGAGATAAACCTTTGACTGAGCAAGTAAATTTTTAATAGTTATATGCTCTACTATAATCTTGAGTTATAAATATAGTTCAAATTTTATATTGAGTACCAATGGAACAAATTGTTAATGAGTTTGATATTGAGAAAATGTGAATTTTACTTCACTATTGTTTCACTGAGGACAAATCCCCGGACTCAATCTCTGGGACCTGAAAGTGAAGCTCAAAATACACTTTTGATTGTTAAGCTGCGATCTGATCTCTCCAGCTTGCTGAAGCGGAGGAAGGGGCAAGGGCATGTACCGCACTTGGAAAGGCCGTATTCACCCCTGACTTCATGCTCAGCTCATCTTGGAAATACAATTGGTTTATTTTGTATAAATAAGCAAGAATGCTGGAAGAAACTAAATATCTTCATAAAACAAAACATTATGATACCGGAAACCCTTAGGAATAGCGCTAATGCTTTTAAATGAAGGTTTTATTTGTCTCTGAGCTGCAAAAAGGAGTCACTAATGAGATGTCATTTAAATTCTAACACCTGTTTAATGGCAATTTTTCTCTATCCCCAAAGAGTAACTGTTTATGAATGTTTGCAGTTTTCCAAGTGTATCTACAAGAATTGTTTTTTCATAAACAATGTGATGCTTTTTTTCCCCTCATATACCACAATAATGTTACAACACATGATGAAAATTGTTGGTTGTGGCATTTTTCTATTAGATAGGTTTCAAGATACTGTCATTTTCAAGCACTAAAAGTTGAACTTTTATAATTCACATGATAAATATTTATCAGAAACTTCATGTTTTACAGATGTATGAGCATATATTGGTATAAGAAAAAATAAAATTCCTAGTCATATTCTTTGTTGAATAAGATTGAAATGACTGGTGGAAAATATGTTTTTCTCTGAATTTCCTGTTATGGAAAGAAAATATACTTATAAATGAACTAACATACAAACAGATTTCTAAAGTTGCAGAAAAGAAATGATTGTTGAGTTTTTCAACAAGCAAGTAACTGCAAAACATGAGAAATTAAACTACTTTTGGTGATGTTATGATTTCTGTATGTAAACAATTTTTTATTTATGAAAAGAACCTGCAATAATTCATTACCACTCCCATTTTTTCTTTGTAACTGCTCTCAAAATTAATAGTAAGGAGTAATATACACTGTATGGCTATGTGAACATTTTTTATTATTAAAATATTTCTCTTTAGGATCTCTGCTTCTTTGGGTATTTGTAATATTTTATACAGGTAACTTTCATGATGAGCATCCTTTAATAAAATACTTTCTTATTGGTGAAATAAACTTCATAAAATATATGTAAACAAAAGGCCAGCCTTGAGAAATGTAAGTATAATTAATTTCTTTCTTTCTTTTTTTTTTTTTTT
>PVIC010033189.1:0-20214 GCA_004025085.1 Thryonomys swinderianus
AAAAACAAATGTATTCTGTGTAAGCACACACAATGCTCAAGCTGTAGGGGAAAATGGACTTCTAGCAATGAGAATGTTTTCTGAATATCCTTAATGGTATTGTTAGCTACAGGGTTTTTATAGATCTCTTTATTTAACTGAAAATAGTTCCACCTATTATTCACTTCATGAGAACTTTTTTAATCCTAAATAAGTTTTGTTTGTCAGTTCTGCAGAAGTGGATATGATCATGAGAGCTTTTCCTCTTAACTTTCTAATCCAGTGGTTTATAATGATAGATTTTCAACTATTTAAATAACTTGTGTTTCTGAAATAAACCTCATCTGGTCAGTGTGTATTTTTATATTGCTGCATTCCATTTGTATTTTGTTATAAATTTTTGCATGTACACTCAGAGGTATTTGCTATTGGTCTGAGATTCTCTGGTTATAGTATGAGGGCATTACTAGCTTTGTATAAATTAAGAAGGGCTGTCTGTCCCTGTTTTCTGGGATAAATTATGTAGAATTGCTATCCTCTGGGAAAACCATGTGAATATATACATTCCTTGGCTAGAACTTTTAAATTATTAATTCCCCCATGGTTATAAAGTTATTCAAATTTTCTACTTCATATTGAAAGTTGTAGTAACTTACACTTTTGAGGACACAGTCTGTTTGGTCTAAGTCATGAAACTTATGAAAATAGAGTTGAGTGTTGATTATTTTCTATCTTATCTCTGTTACCTTCAGGATTTGCAGAGATAACTCATGGATAAACTTGATATCAGTAAATAAATATATATATATGTACATATATATATTCAATGTGTGTGTGTGTGTGTGTGTGTATTCATGCCTTTCTGGTCCATCTTGCTAGGTATTTGCCAATTTGATAGATCTTTTCAGAGTAAGTTTGTTGTTTTATTGATTTTTCTTTTAGTGTAAAATATGCCCTGAAGTTTATTTTCCTTCTGCTGCTTAAGATTGTTTTTTTTTTATTTTTCAAAGTTAATGATTTTGATTTGATACTTTTCCTATTTTCTAATATTTGAATTTAGTGCTACAAATTTTTCTCTCAGCACTACTCTGGCTGAATGTCACAAATTCTGATATAATGTGTCCTCATTTAGTTTGATATATTTTTAAACTGTTTCCTGTTTGTACTCTTTGATTTCTGACTTTTTTGGAAATATGCTATTCAATTGCCACATTTTTAGAGATTTTCCTGTAATCATGCTATTATCCATTTCTAATTCTTTTTCACTGAGTCAGGAAACACAAATTTATGGGGTTTGATTCCAGGATGTGGTCTATCTTGAGCATCTGAAGAAAACATGTAGACAGTTCTTGATTTATGATGATTCAACTCACAATTTTTACTTTATATGATGAGAAAATAATACATATTCAATAGAATATGTGCTTTGAATTTGGAGTTCTCTTTCCCCAGGCTAGTGCTACATAGCACAGAAGCCTCTCAGGATGCTGGGAAGCCACAACATGCTGCAGCTCCCAAGCAGCTGGCCACCCCATCACAAAGGTATTTTAACAATGAACACAACAGAATACTATGGCCAGTGTTTTGGGGTCAAATGGATCCGATAAGATGCACAGTATCAATATTGAATTATAACAATGTTTGGTTAGAAGATTTGACTCGACTGTAGCCAAATGTTCTAAGCAGGCCTGAAATAGGGTAGAATAAGCTGTGATGTTTGGCAGACTAAATGTATTTATAATGTGTACTATTTTAAACTTAGGATGGGTTTACTGGGATGAAACCCCACTGTACAGTGAAGAGCACCTCTATATTGCTATTGTCCTGTGCAATATTCTTTAAACACCAACTCAGTACTATTAGGTGGTGATGCTGGTGAATTCTTCTATGTCCTTACTATTGTCTATCTTGTTGTTCTACACGATTTTGATAAGGGATGTTATGTGTGAGTGTGTACATTACTCTTTATCATTCCATCAGATTTGCTTCAATTAGTTTGCAACTGTGTTTTAATGCATACACATTTGACATTACTCCCACTTGGTAGATCAACAGATCATTATATACTATCTCTTTGTGTCTAGTAAATTCCTTTGTCCTGAAGTCAAGTCTGTATGATATTCATCTATCTACTTCCTTGTTCACAATGCATTTTTCTTTCTTTTAATTTTCAGGGGTTTAATTGTGGTGTGTTTGGCATGTATTTCTTTTTGTTTATTTTGTGTGGGAGTCACTTAGCTTCTTGAATTCATAGGTTTATACCTGTTGCCACATCTGAGAAATTTTCAGCCATTATTTCTCTGAGTTCTTTTCCTCTGATTCTTCTCTTCTCCCAGTAGAACTCTGTTGACAAATATGACAGCTCTTCTGTAATAGTTCCACAAATCCAAGTTTATTCATTTCATTTGAATGGTTTTTCTTTGTTGTTTTTGGATTAAGACATTTCAATCATTCTGTCTTACTGTTCACTAATTCTCTGCCTCTTCCTTTCTGCTCTGGAAGCCTTCCCTGAACTTCTTCCTGCTTTTTCCTGTATTTTTAGTTCAAAAATTTAGATCTGGCTTTTTGTATTTTGTTTGTTGACACTGTGTCTCCTTGCTGAGACATCATAGATTTGTCACTTGTTCTTCACAAGCGACCACACTGTTCAGTGAAATACTGTTATCATGGCTGCTCTAACGTCTTTCTCAGGTATTCCCAACACTTCTAGCATCGCAGTGTGGACATCTACTGTTTTCTTGTCCTCTTTGAGACCTTCCTGGTCCTTGGCACAGCATTTCAAGTGAAAGAGACATTTTGTAATGTATTATGAAACGGTGGATGTATTTAAATCTGGGGGGGGGTGTTTTCCTTTTGCTTTGCCATATGTTGTGTTGGACACAGCTCTAGCAAGGAAGGGGAAGATGTCACCTCATCACTGTCACTTGGATACAGAAGTCCAGCTTTGCAGTCTGGCCTCCACTGACTCCTGGAGGTTGGCATGGGAGGCGGCTCATCACTGCAGGGTGGCTGCTCCAGCTCTCTGTCAGCAGCCCCTAGGGATGTCCCCCGCACTCCAGGCACAGCAGTGAAAGTTCTGACACTCTCTTAAACAACACATCTGGGAGAAAGAGGGTTCTTCCTGCCAGCAGGTAGGGATTTAAGTACAGCTGCCCACCTGGGCTCCCTGATGCTACTGAGTAGGAAAGGAGACTCCACGGCACTGGCAGGGATAAAAGTTCTAGCATCCTACCGGGTCTTCTCTGATCTAAGGCTATCAGAGAAGTGGGGGCCTTGCCACAGCCTAGTGGACAAGAACGTCTGGCTTCTCCTCTCAGCCTTTGCTCCTCTAGGTAAGAGTAAGACTCCAGCTGCTTCTGTAGTGTTTGGCTGAAAACCTCTTATTATCTTAAAGTGTTTGTGCTTCTAGGTTGCTCTTTTCCTGGTCTTTTGATTAGAGAGATCCAGCTTTTGTTTGGGACTTGTTTTCTTTATGCCTGCTAGTATTTCCCAGTGGTTTGACTCTTCTACTCCAAGGTCAGGATATGGAGGTGGGGGGTAAAACCTTGGGAACTTATTTCCACATCCCTCTACCTGCCCACAGTCCCCAGCCAGTTGCCTTTTTTTCTTCTCCTTTCGTACTCTTCTTACATTTGCTTTAGGTAGTATCCAGTGTTTTAAATTGTAGTTAGATGATCCAACAAGGAAAACTATGCCTATCCATCTTCTTGGAGTTGAGGATCTGCTTTCTGTATTTTACATTTATTAATTTCATCTTCATAATAACCTTTTGAAAAGAACTGTTACCATCTCCATTTTACATATGAAGAAGCTGAGGCACAGAGAGGCTAATCAGCCTGTCTAGACCTACACAGCCAATTGTGGCAGAGTCTACTTACAAACAAGAGCTTTGGCTCCAGAGTCAGAACTGTCAAGTTCACTAGAACTCTTTTCAAGCAATAAATGGTCATGAGGAAGCTCTTCATGGCCTGTCCCTGCAGGGCCAGATTCCTGACTATTTCACCACAGTTAAGAGCACCTTCCACAGAACACACTTCTTCAGGCTATGTACTCTACTCTTTCTCCATACCTACCCATAAGTATTTCCCAAGATTAAAAAGTGCAGAGTTAAAGTGTAAAACTTAACAACCACATTCCTTACTTTTGAAAGTCTGTCTAAAGATGTAATAAGAATTCAAAATGAAAGCCATGAATATGTCTGTAATCCTTTTGCTCACTGATCACATCTCCTTGAACTCAATACTTGATTTTCTGACACCTTCTTGTTCAATCATATTCCAGGTAATAATTCCTTTGCAGGCTCTTTTTTAAGTCACTTCCATTCTCTCAGTTTTCATACCAAGTCATCTGCATTCCTTTCAATACGGCACCCTCACACCTGTTACTTTCTTACACCCTGTGCATCCAAGAGCACTGAGACAGAAAGAGCCATGGGTCATTTCACAGGTGAGAATAAGTGAAATGAGAAAAATACTGTGCTGCTTCTTAGTGCTAAAGCTAGGATGAAAACACGGTGATACCTACCACACACACATATCCTTCTTCTCTGCTTATAAAGGGCAGTAAAACAGTCTTATTTCATCTACAAAGTCATTTCCACTCCTCCATACAACTCATTTTGAAAGATCACCCAAAAGAATTCTGTAGTCTTGTTCCACCTCTGAGCACCTTCTACTCTTCTCCATCTGGCCCAAACTAGGCTCTTTCAGGCCTATCCAGCTTGCTGCACAAGAGCCACCCCACTGTGACTTTCTGTTGCCAGCCTTCTGCAATTATTTTCCAGAACCCTCTGGTTATGCCACATTGCTCAAGAAAGCAGTATCATTAAAATGACTTTACAGTTCCATAAACATGCCACCTGCAGGCTTCTTGTTCTGTCTGGTGACCTATACCACCTACTGCAGTCAGTAAAGGTCACGTGATCTCATGTCAAGTCCCTGCAAAGACTACTTCAACACACTTTCATGGAAGCTTGCACGATATGGATTTCTGTGTCTCCTAAGGAAATAAACCATCCTCAAGGATCTAAGTCCAACTAACTGCAGTGTCTTTAAAGAGGCTACCAGTAGCTAATAAATGTAGGCATCACAAAATTATTCCAAACTGATCAGTGCTAAAGAAAAGTCACAATGCATGCAGGAGTCCGAGCACAGAAGGAGCAGTTCTCTGCCAATTAACATAATGGATTTCACTGAGAGTAGAACCTTTTGCTCAGGGCATAAAAATGAGGGAGTGGCAATGAGGTCACTGCAGAGTATACAACATTTTCCTCCAGTAAAGGACGCTGGTCTCGGAGGGACAATGCAAGTCAGCCTCTCCATGGGAAGCTTGGCACACTGTCTCTCTGTGGTCCAACCCTGCTACTCTATTAAACCTTACCATCTACCTCTCTCCCTTCTCCAGTCAACTTAAACTGTTTGAAAGTCTCTAAACACATCCTTGATCTGGGCTCCAACACTTATTATAGCTTACAGTAAATCCTCGGAGGTGAACCTTCTTATCTTGCCAGGAGAGTATCATTAGAATTGATGCAACTAAAGCAGTATTTCATTTCCTATTTTAGAATTTTTAGAGTCTGGTTAGTTTTATTCAAGCATTCAAATCTCTCTTTTAATTCTAATGTCACATCAGAAAGCAGAGTTTATATGTACAGGTGTTTGTAAATGAGAAGTCTGTAATTTAGGGCGTGTATATGTAATAATGTCTCTCCCAGAACTGCTACAGGCAAGGTGATCAAGAGGAGAAACAACAGCAGCTGATGCCAAAGTGTGTAATACAGATGATTTGAAAATCAAGTGGCATTTCAAAGAATATATACAAATTTCCCTCAGACATGGTCCACTGACTACCAGATTGAAATTTTAAGATAATACATGAATGACTTCTTTCATAAAAGCCTACAAAAATAGAGAATTAACTTGGAAAATTAGCATAGTTACACGTGATCCAAATATCTCTTTCCTCATTCCACTATCTCCGAGTCCATAATATAAATCATTTGTTTCCTTTTTATGTATGCTAATAGAAAGGAAAATTGTATCCTGTTCTCATATCAAGTCAGGTTGCTTGATTAAAAAGAGGATGAACTCTTCCAGAATAATAAATAATCTACTCAAGTGCGTATTAACTGAACACCTTAGTATAAATTTATAAAGGAGGGAGTTAGGTAGGACAGTAAGTCTTTAGAACTGGCTTTCCTGGATTTTGGTACCAGCTGTGTCCCTTTGCAGCTGTGTGAGTCTGAATAAATTACAAAGGCTCGGCAAACCTCAGTTTCCTCAACTGCTGATGATAGGGATGATAGTAGACACTTCATAGAATCGCTGGGTGGATTACAAACATGTCACTCACATACACACATTTACATGTATGTGTGAAATGTACTTATTGAAATGCATTTAGAACTTACAAGAGATTGGTTAGCATGTATGCAGTTAACCAGAATATAATGGCACCACAGAAGGGTACAAGTAACATACTGAGCACTGCAGAGTGAATATTTACACTTCACTTCTCTCAATACTACTTCCTCACCAGATTCAAAGAATTTCTAATTAGAAGGATAATGAAGACAAGGCACTTTTTGGCCTTAAGTAATATAGACAGATCAAGATATATATATATATTTAAATAAATATAAATTTAGATATCTTCAGATAGATGCAATCGTAGATGTAGATAAACAATAGAAGACAAGGAAAATGATTCATATGCTGATATGTAATCCTTTGAGGAACTTCCATCACTACTAACATCTGCAACTGGTCTGAGGATCACAAGCCAGAAGAAGGAAAAGCGAGCTTTAGTGTCCCCTCTGGCTTAGGGTCGCCCAACAGTCCACCCAGTGGACTTGGCACTCTGCATCTGCACCCTCCTGAGAACAGGCTCCGCCAGTGGTGGAACCTGTAGCACCCATGCCACGCCAGGCCGTGTGTTATCACAGATCTCTAAACACCTGGCCATCACCTGACTGTGCACCCTGATGCCAAGACTAGGGGCACCTCGGACAAGCCATGCACCTGCCATGGCCACTTAATCTACACAAACTCTGTCACCCAAGGAAAAAGAAAACATGAGTCTTTAAATGACAGTGCAAAAAAAAAAAAAAAGACCCAAAAGCTTCAGAGAATGAGCACACATCTTTAAAATTATTTACTACAGAAATCAGATGATTTTGTAAATTGTAATGCACCCATATAACACTGCATAGATGTTAGCGCTCATATTCCCAAGTAGCATTTAATGCACCAGAAAAATCTTAGAATGTAATATTAAGTGAAAAGAGCTCAACTCAAGATCTGTATGTACAGAGCTTGTCCTTTTTACAAAATTGCACAGGTGGCACATATACAACAATGAGAATAAATTTAAATGTTATAACCATTTCTTCATCTGCATAATGTGATTATGTAAGAATTTTAGTTCCCTCTTGCTATTTTTTTCCTAGTTTCTTCCAAAATTTCTGTGAGGTTTCTTTCCTAATTTAAAACATGCTGTGTTTCAAGAAAAAGCGGTAAGTGTATAAATGTACAAATAGTAGAGGCTCAGAGAGACTTCAAAACAAACAGGAAATATCAGTGAAGACAAGTCAGTAAGGAAAGGAACACAAGCCATGACTTGAAGGTGTCCACAGAACTGAGCTGTATGAGGGAAGCAGAAAATAAAGACTAGATTCAAAATGAAAAAGGGCCTTCAATGCCATACTGATGATCAGGTTTTCTTCTACCCGGGGCATAGACTTTGAGTATCAGCAAGGCCCCTGATAGAGCTGTGTTTCTGGAGATGACTTCAGCAAACAGTGTCATAAATTCATTGGGTTGGGAGCTAGACTATTCTCACAGTCAGAGAACCAGGCCACACCAGCCTGAGCAAGTGGCCACAGTGCCAGAAGAGAAGAGGAGGTAGACGCAAGCGCTGGGAATGAGATTCAACCAGTGGTTGAACATAAGCGGCCTGGAAGAAGAAAGGAGAAGTCTTTGAAGACTGGATTCTGAGCCACTAGTCAAGATCTACATTACTTACAAAAGTGTAGGAGTCATGAGAGGTTTATTTTGAACGTGCTGAGTTTAAAGAGTCCATAAGCACCTGTAGATGCAAATGAGCTCTAGAAAGTATGACAGTTTTTGTAGAATGGGAAATTTCCAAAGGAAATTTGGTGTGGGGATGTAATGAGGGGAAGGAATAAATATGATTCTTCAAGAAAATAAAAGAGCATGTATATAGGGGGTGGGGAGGTGTGGGTGGGTAGAGATATGGGTAAAAATGAGAATTGACTGTCATATATTGGTACAAATTCCCCAATGTTATGTGTGATTGTGAGATGTACATAAATTGTACCAATAAAGAATTCAATTAAAAAAATATCCTGAGAAGATCCCACCTGGGAGTTGCCTATGTAGATTTGCAACTTCAAAGAGATATCTGGACTAGTAAAAAGGATTTGGGTATCAGCTGTGCAGGTGTGAGAAGTGTCAGATAATAAAGGACACAGACGGCAGAGATCAGGAAGATAGAGAGGAGGTGGAGGAAGGGATGCAGAGCAATCAGAAAGGCAAGGGCCATTGGCAGAGCTCAAAGATGCAAACAGAAAGGTGAGCCTATACTTCCAGGCTGGAGAGGAGTTGCTGAGAAAAACCAAAGAGAGTAATCCTCCTTGCCCATGGCTGTGCAGTGTGCGGAAAGGCTGGGCACTCAGAAACGGCTGCTGGAAACAGTGATTAGAAGGCCAAGTGGCACAGAATAAAATTAAAGATTTTAAATCAATGTATCTTTTCACAGATCTTCCTCCTGGGGCCCTACCAATTTAAAAATGCATCTAGAGTCCAGTTCCCTAAACACTGAATTATTTCTCCCCATCCAGACGGACTGGAGATGCTCATCTCTTGAGTGCTAACAGTTTGAGTCCACTGCCACAGCAATGAAGAGAACAACTTTGCCCATCACCAACGACACCCCGTCTGTGGCTTGCCTGGGAACGGAGACATCCTTTCAGACATTTGTCCAGGGGTGGGATTCAGTCTGGATGCCCATGCCTGTGAGCACTGACTGATTCTGGGTAATTTTTTTATAATTACTGGAATTATAAAACCTGTCATGCCATAGGGTAGCAGGCAGGAAAGACAAATTAATTCCTAGCTTCTTGAACTAAAAATATGTATTCATCAAATCCACTTGGATTTGTTTTCATTAGTTGTTTTATTTCAAAGTCACAGTTTTAGCAACTCTTTTAGCAAACTGACTCTCTTTCCTTAATATTAAAGAGAACAATTTTCACACCAAAAATACCCTAAAAAAGATAAACATGTTGTCCTATTCATGTCTCACCTTATCCACAAGGGCCAAACTAGGATGTGAGGAAGAATCAATTGTTCAGTCCATTCCACTTTCAAATAAATTATCTTTCTCTTATTCATTTCTATGAGCTGACATAACATTTTAAAATTATGTGAATCTATCTTACCTATTTAATTATAGCTACTAGCAGTAAAAGTAAACAAAATCTGCTTGAGAGGCAGTCCAGCTGAAGAACCATATTTCTTTCAGTTATTAGATTCAGCAGAAATATACCATTAGTGCAATGAGGAACTCTCACAATTTCTTTCCTTCCTTCTTTCCTTCCTTCCTTCCTTCCTTCCTTCCTTCCTTCCTTCCTTTCTTCCTTCTTTGCACCAGAACCACTGAGTCAAATCCCCAGCCCAGTCTCACAATTTCTAATCATGTTACTCTGACCTTGCTACAGGTAAAAGCACCAGCCCTCAGAACACACCACGCAGAACTACCCATCCACTGAGCAAAGACATGGCAAATTTTTTCCAGGCTCAATTGGACATTTGGAGTAGAATAGTATTTCCAGAACTCCCGCTTACATTCCAACCTTCATAATTTCTGCTAGAGCTGGGACCCACTTGTACTGATACATATTTAATGTTTCCTTAAATCAACATTTCCGGCTGAATCTCTTTCAGAGTAATCATGCAAACCAATCTTAGGGTATAAAGCAGGTAAACATGAACAGATAAAGTGAAATGTGTATCTCACCTGAATGTCAGTGTCTTTGAGAGTTCTGAAACGTAAAGATTTGTTTCACCCATAATTTGAAGATTTTGTAGCATATTATTTTTCTGCTATCATTCAAATAGCCTGTGCACCTATAGTTCAATGAATCCCTTCCCAATGAAGCCTATGCTCAATATCAAAATGCCTGTATCAAGTAAATTTGGATTTAAAAACGATAGAACAATTTGTTAGAACCAGAGAGATTTTAGAGGCACCAGTCTTATCATAGAATCTGGGCCTTAATGAGGCCACAAATTCAGCAGGTATGACTGGAGATGCAGCTGGAAACAAGAAAATATGGTCCCTGGGAGGAAGGCGAAGCCAGTGGGAAGACCTCAGGAGGTTAGGGATAGCACAAGGTAATTAAAACGGAAAGCCCCAGGGCAATGCCTCTAGCTGAGCCAACACTGATACTAAAGAGAAAAGTGCACACCAATACATCAGCACAGCTACAAGGAGAGCTTTGCATTCTGCTCCTTGTGGATATAACACTACTGTAATGTGAAATAATTTACTGTTCCTTCAAGACCCTGAGCCTTCTGGATTCAAGGGAATGATCTGATTCTCTAGTTTAGACCTAAAATGCCCCTGAGAGACCTGTGGCTTCAAGGTCTCTTCCACTCGTCCCTCTCAAGGTGATGCAAACTTTAAAAGGCAGGACCCCTTCGGCAGCCCTCTTGTGGTCATACGTGTCTCCTCCGAGGGGAAGTGAGGCCGTACACATCCCCCGCTCTTCTCTGCTTTGCTTCCTCACCACTCTACTGCACCCCACATGCCCAACGCTGCCACCGAGCCCCCTCCCCAGAGGTCTGTCTGACCATGGACAGGAACCTCCAGAACTATGAGGTAAAGCGAGCCTTCTCTTTTATGAGATGACTTATCTCAGAGCTCTGTCACAGGGATGGAAAGCTAACACAAACACCAAACTGCCCATCCTCCAGTTGTCACCTTTCTTAATAGGAACTTTCCACTTCTAAGAGCTTGAGTCAAAAAAAAAGTGAGGCTTTGTTTTCCTTCATATGCCATATCCAACCTATCAACAAATTCTGTTAGATCTACCTTATAAATTTACTCAGAATCCTTCTCCTTGACCAACACCCTAAGCCAAACCCCACCCTCTCTGCCATGGATTATTGCAACTACTTCCTAACTAGTATCCCTGCTTTCAATCACAATCCTTTTAGCCAATTTTCCAACAGCCACCATGAATCAGCTCCTACATAATCAGATCACAGCACTCTTCCCAAGTCTGCAGGGCTCTTCCATCTCCATCACAGGAAACACCCACTGCCCCAGTGCTAACCCCGCAGCCCTATGTGGTCTGTCTCCTGTCACTTAGTGGAGTGACCCTTCTCCAGGAACCTCTGGTTATTTGGCTCCAGTCAGCGGGCTGTTTCCCACCCCGTGAGCCTCCCCCGCACTTCTCAACCATTCCTGCTTCTGCTCTGTGCGACACTCTTCCCTTTGGACCACGCTTCCCCACTTCTCCTACATCTCCACTCAAGGGTCAGCTTCTCAGGGAGGACATCTGCCAGAGGACATCTTCCGGGAACTTTCAGTGTGCCCACCGGTACACTTCCCTGCTTTTTCTCACCACTACGCAGCGTGGTGAATACTGTATTCATTTTTTCTGTTATCCATCATCTCATCCTTTTAGAACATAAACTTCATGACTGTTTCATATTTATCTGTTGTATCTTCAGACCACAGACAATTCACAGAATGTGTTTGTTCAACGAGTACTTGTGGAATGGCTTTATGGAACGAGGGATTTAAAGAACAGACAGACTCCAATAATCAACTCTCAGGAGGATCTTAGCACCATTAGAGAATGGAATTAAAAAGAGTGGACTGACTTTGGAAAGGATATGGCAAAAATGTCCTACTTACATGGGGAAAAGATAGGAAATGAAATGAGATACAGGAATACACAGCCAATTAGCTTTTTTAGATATAGTATGGGTAAACTGATTCTTCAGCACTAATGCAGACTGAAGATGTAATAAACTCTGTGATGCTATAAATCTCATTTAAGAAATTTAGGAATTCATTAAAAAATAAGAGTGGTCATGTCACCAGGGAAATCAGCACCATTTTAAAACCTAACGGCATAATTTGCCAAGGCAATGAAGAACTGCATAACAAAGCTTGAGGTGTTCTGATTTCTGTGAAAAAAAAAAAAACTTTCAGTGCCAAACCACAGATAGCTTCTGTCTTTATAAACACTCTGAAGGCTGGGGATTTACCTCAGTGGTTCCGGCACCTGCCTGGCAAGTGCAAGGTCCTGTGTTTGATCTCCAGTACCAAAAAAAAAAAAAAAAAAAAAAAAAACCCTCCAGACTCCCATTAATCCAGTCTTCAGTAATTGGCTGATATAGTTATATCATTTTTTAAATATTCTAATCCTTGGAGGCAACTGTACAGTTCTTTGCCAATGAAAAATATCAAAGAAAGTAGAGGCTGCAATGACAGTGTCCCAGGAAATGGTGAAGGGACACCTCTAACTCGCAGCAAAGTTGAATTACTACTAGTTATAAACTCAGCATTGAAGCAAAGGGTGCCATCATTATGAATGGTAAAGCAATATAGTAATACTTCTTGAAAAAGATCAACCAGAAAACTGCCACAATCATATATAAAAGGGAAATGGAACAGCATAGGGAGATCATTTAGTATTCACTGGATCTGCTACCAAATAATTCTGCTTAAAGGAGAAGTTGGTTAGTCAATAACCAGTGAAATATAAAAGAAGAATCACAAATAAAGCCAAAGTTCTCAAAGTCAGGGTAATAAAGGGGAAAAGAATACATCTCTGGGAATTACCAGAGGAGATGGATATTAAAAATGCTTTGTGAAAAATAAGGAACCAAGATGCAACGTTAGGGAAAATTCTAGAGCCCAGGGGGAGTAGATCAGAGAATCATCTCACACAGAGTCTTTGCTAAATACTAGCATTTCTTTCTAGGGCTGTCAAAGATTAAGCAAGCATTGAGCAGCCCCACCCACAGAGGGAAGTCATGCTGCTCTTACCTGGCACAACCATCTCAGTGAAAGTCAAGACTCTTCCAGTTTCCAGGCTCTCATCACCTAATCTTCCAAAATTACGCGGTCATGGAGAAAAAGTTTAGTGTCTATTGTTCTTATTTCTTTCATGATATTTTGCCTACTTAACATGAGCCTCTAGAAAGAAATGCAAAGGAAATGCAGTAAGATCAGCTGAGCTGTACCTATTAGATTTAGGGCTGTTTGCATCCCATAACTCAGCATCCTCAAAACTCCATGTCCAGAGAATTAGAGCAGGCACAACGATCTCTGCAGACATAAGGAACCTCCTCCACCCTCTTCAACTTTAACTCTACTGTGTTCAGGCTTACATGTAAGACCTGTTTTCTTCCTAAAGAAAAGGTAGCATGTTTAAAGAAACAAAGGTCCAACCAGCCTGAGCTGGGATAGCACTGAAACCCTCCAAGGCTTCTAGCTATTCACATTTCAAGAGAGCTGGTGTTTCCATTTTTCTATTCTGTTGTCAACAATGACCGTACTATATGTGCCTCTGAGATGATAAATACATTTTTATTTCAAAAATACTACTGCCTTAGTTACTAGAATAAATTGAGAGAACTTAAGAATTGATCTTGAATAATTCCAAAGACTTTCTTGGCAAATCTCATTTCGAAGAGCTTTGTATATAAACTCTGCCATCAACTTTGGCTGCTATGGCAACTGGCATATTTCAGAAGCGATTTGAAGTAAGTATCACTACATATCCAACATCTTCTGAAGGAAACAGAAAAGACTATGAGATTTAATCTACTCTAAATTTCAAAATACAGCATCAATGTTCATTCCTGAAATCTATTTATGCTCCTATTTGCAAATCAATAGATAACAACGTGGTACAATTACATAGAAGCATGGTAGAAGAGCTTTTGATGTTATTCCTTAACTAGTTACATTAAAGCAGCATTTAGGTACTCTCCTCCCAGTTTTATTGGGTTTATTTAAAAAAAGAGAGAGAGACTTTTTAGAGCAGTTTTAGGCTCACAACAAAAGTGAGTGGAAAAGTACTAAGTTTCCATATATTCTCTAACGCTCCCTGAAAAAAATGTCTCCATCTTGCACCAAAGCAGCACATACGTTACAATCACTGCACCTACATTAGCACATCACAGTCACCCAAAGTCCACAGTTTACATCGCAGTTCACTTCTGGTGTTTGCACAGATGTCTAATGACACGTATTCACCATTCCAGTATCACACAGGGTACTGTTACTGCCCTAAAAGCTATCTGGGTTCCTCCTAATTCATCCTTCTCACTCACATCCTTAACTTTGGCAACCACTGATCTTCTCACTATCTCTACCGTTTTACATTACCCAGAACATCACAGGGTCAGAATCATACAGTATTAGCCCTTCAGGCTGGCATCTTCCACTTAATAACATGCATGTAAGGTTCGCCCATGTCTTTTCATGATTTGACAGCTCATTTCCCTTTAGTACTAAATGATAACTCAATCTCTGGAAGTACTACCATTTATTTATCCATTCATCTACTGAAGAAATCTTTCTAATTCCAAGTTTGGGCAATTATGAACAAAATTGCTATAAATATTTCTGTGTATGTTTTTATGTGTGTATAACTCTAACTTCATGTAGATTATACCATGGAGTGTGATGGCAAGATCACATAATAAGAATATGATTAGCTTTGCAAGAAACTGCCAACTGTATTTTTTTTTTTTTCTGGTGGAGATGGTTATATTCTCCAGGTTAGCCTGGAACTTACCATTCTCCGGCTTCAGCCTCCCAAGTCACTGGACTTACAAGAGTACTTAGTCAACTCTCCTTTAGAGTCACAGCGCTAATCTGCATCCCCATCAGCAATGAACTTGAGGTCCCGATGCTCCACCTGCCTCCTCACCAGTATCTGGTGCTCTGGATCATGGCCACTCTAACAGATGTGGTACTGCATATCACTGTTGCTTTCACTTATACTTCCTAGTGCTCTGTGACACTGGACACCTATTCACATGATGACCTGCCAGGACTTTCACTGTAGTCTTCTTAGCCTGTGCCAAGGCCTGAGTGCCACATTGAACCCTGTGCAACAAACTCAAATCAAGCCCTTCCTTGACCAGGTGGCTGTGATTCAACCCAAGAACCAGCCATGGTTCTCATATTCTACACTGTGGGGCTACTCTTCCTGTGCCACTGAGACAGATAATTTTGTTTCCTGGAGTAAAGAAAGCTGTGTGGAAATGAAAGGTAACACAAAGTACAGAACTTAGGCCTCCGTACTGTACCTACACATATAAAATGTATTAAACAAGTTCTCAAACTTGCTGTCTAGGCCCTAACATGGAGGAGGGCACGTAGCATCATCAGAGTTTGCTTAAAAGTCTGCACAACAAAAACTGTTCTTCCTTGCACTCCAACAAGGTGTTCCTCTAAGCATCTAGGGATGATGGTTTGGAGGTTCATCCACCCAGGAGAACCAGTAGAGAAACAAACACAGGAGTGGTTTATGTACGATGAAGGGTAGTCTAGGACTGTGGGGTCTGGGCCTCTGCAAGTGCCCTCAATTCCAAAAGAACAGCAGCCTCCTAAAATTGAGGATTCATTAAAATAATAAAGACGTCACATGCAAATAAAGCAACCAAGCTATTATTCTGTCTCCTCTTGAGGCTTACTGATTTTAATTTTTGAGACATATTTCTGCCTCCACATTGTTGTATAGGGGCAAGTGTAAAATAACCTTCTGAGGAAAATGTAAAGCAATGTGCATCCTCTTTTTCCATTTCAAAAGATGCCTCTAGCAGCTTGATCTTCCAAAAATATACTTCCAATGTAGCCATCCGTACAGATAATATATCAGAAGTGTACAGCAAGAGGAGACAAATTCTCTGACAGGCATACACGGAACCCACATTCGTTCCTTCAACAAAAAACACTGCTTTGAATAACCACTCTATTCCAGGCACTGTTCCAAACACTTAAATAGGTGAAGTTCAAGTTGATTTGAATATATTGACTGGAATTCAAAATTTTATATGTAAATGATGTTCCATTAGAAGATCCTAAGTGGTATGGATGAGAAGTTCTAGGCTAAGGCTATGGGCAGAAGAGGTCATTCTCTGGGGTCCTTTTGAAGAAGGGGACTCGAAGCAGAGGCTGGGAAGAAGTGAGGTGTGTGTTCCCAGCACAGCAGCCAGTGTAAAAGCACTGATGTGGGACAAGCTAACCCCACTGCAAGCAGGAAGAGCAAGGAGACCAGGGAGTGCGGGGCAGAGAGACCGGCCCATGCCAGCTTCTCCACTCTCCCTGCAGTGAGCGAGGCCTGAGCCCACCTCAGGCCCTTTGCCCCAGCTTTTGTCTCTTTCCTGCAAGTTTAGCCCTTCTGAGTCATAACTGGAACTCTGGCCTGTCCTCAGAAAGGGAGTACCTAGAGCATTTTAAACAGAAGATGTGACACATTCTCCATAGTGTTGTTTTACAGAATTTTAAACATCTGCAAAGCAGAGAAAAACACAATAAACTTAAGTGTACCTATGACTCAGTTGCAAAATCATTACCTCACAGCCTGCACTGTTTTTGGTTTATATTCCATACCTCACTCTCATGGAAGATTGTTTGAACAAAACCTTGGACACATCATTTCAACCCTACCTATTTTAACAAGGATCTCTAAAACACAGGCAGTTTTTCAACTGTTTGATTGATTGTTTGTTTCTTTGAACACCACTTCACACCTGCTGTGGGTGGAAGCAGCTCTGACTTGCATGGCCTAAGTGCATCAGCATATGTGTCCCTTCCTGTTCAGCAGCCAGGACTTTAAGCGCCTGGCTTGAAACTGGCTATTCCCCACAAAAATAAACAAGCACTAGTATCAAGGCTTTTCCTTCTGGTGGCTCAGTTGCTACCACCACACCCCTGATTCACACTTACAGAATTAAAGATGCTTACTTTATATTATAGGTGTCTATACAGTGCTCTTATTTCTTTGGTTAAAAAAGTTTCAGTTTGGCCGGGCGTGGTGGCTCACGTTTGTAATCCCAGCACTCGGGAGGCAGAGACAGGAGGATTGCTGAGTTCGAGGCTTGCCTGGGCTCCATAGTGAGCTCAGGGCCAGCCTGAACTACAAAGCGAGACCCTGTCTCAAAAAAAAAAAAAAGTTTCAGTTTGTATGATTGACTAGAAATCAAAAGCAAGGCCCATACTCTGTGGCTGTTCGAGATCTCTCAAATTTCATTTAATCCTTTTTCCTTTCACTTGCTTTTGATACCCCATTCTCTGGAAGTACCACCATGTTTCCTTTCCTCTTTCATTTGTCCTTTTTCCTTTCTTTTACTTTTGTTATTATTGAAGAAACACGGTTGTTTGTCCTGCAGAGTCCTCCACAGTCTGAATTTTGCTATGATTTCACTTAACATGTTCCCTGGCCCCTATAAATTTGTCACTAGATCAGGTAACTTGCCCAGATACAATACCCATTTTTTTTTTTCTTTCAGGCAAGATCAGTTCATGGGCAGAGGGGGTATACACTTCCTGCAGCATAATCATGCTGGTTATAATTCATTTTGTGATGGGACAACCCACTGATAATCATCTCAATTATATTTTGCATTCTATCACTGTTAAGGCTTGTGTCTAGATGTCCCCCGCAAACCCTATGTAGTCATAATAGGGGCTTTTCAGAGGTGGCTGGATCTAAAGTGTGGTGCCGGGATCAAGGGTGTGTGATTATTAGATCAGTCCACTGATTGCTCTGGCATAGTTCTGGCTAAGATTAAGGATGTGAATGATATACCCACCCTGGGGCAAGTAAACTGCATAAGATATATGGGACAGAAAGAGCCATGATGTGCTCTCACCTGCCTGCCTGCCATGGACTATATCTCCTCTGTGAGGCCCCTCACTGAG
The DNA here is from genome assembly GCA_004025085.1 of Thryonomys swinderianus. NCBI lineage: Eukaryota > Metazoa > Chordata > Mammalia > Rodentia > Thryonomyidae > Thryonomys > Thryonomys swinderianus. The sequence goes on from PVIC010033189.1 coordinate 17,959, forward strand.
TAAAGCCAGTGAGCAAGCTTTTCAATATATTTCTATTGAGTTACCAAGAGTTTTTAACTGCTAAAATAGCTTTAGATAGTCAAGGAAGCCAACTAAAGGACAAAGATGTCCTTTAGAAAATTAAAACCTAGGTATTGGTGGTCTTGATTATCCACCCGGCGGCACACTTTTGGCCAGGCACTGTTATATCAGTTATATCATGTCATGAATGTCTCTACCACAGGACAAAAATTCTACACGAGTAAAGATTTTGCTTTTATGTTGTGTCTCTAACACCTGCAGTGTCTGCCACGTAAGAGATAGTCAATACTTTTAATGAATGAATGAATGACCTTAGCAAAAATCACATTACCCTCTACTTCAGGGCACAGAAAAAAGAAGGCAGTAAGGAAATGGAGTCAGTGAACTATTCAATTGTATGTGAACACTTGGCTGCCTCATTCCAACAACTGATTTCATTTTTGTGACATTACTCTCAAAATACCTGTGCATATGAACACATATATCCTTATGGAGGGGACATGAGGGTACCTTTGGAGATCTTTATTCTTTTTCAAGGGTCTGTTTTAGGCAATGATGCCACTTGAGTACTGTTATGGTTGCTAGGGAGATGACGAGGAGCATGCAGCAGGGGGAGGGGGCCTCTGAATGTTTTCTTCAGTTGTCAACCCAGGGCACAGTGACCAGAATAGAGAAAAGGGCCAGGCTGGCCTCCCAGTGCAGTCTCCTGCACTCCATGCAGAGAAGTAGCTATAATCCCATACTGGTATTTACCCATGAGCCACCAAAATAAGAGCCCAAAACAGCTGCTTTCTACATATTTCAGTTGTATGTAACTTATCGATTACCAAGACACACGAGGGCACAAAACAAAGCAAGTCTGTGTTTTTGCACTGGTCCAGATTAAGCACCCAAGGGAAGCATCACACTTTAGTCAGATGCCCTGCAGGAAGACAGCAGCAAACCTAATAAATGGACAGAACAAGTTGCCTTTCATCAGCCGCTGAATTTCCTGAGAGACCAAGCGGATTGTGCTCAGCTGTGGGAGTACTTTGGGAGGCCTGAGCTAGACGGTTGCTAAGTATTCTTTGAAGTTTCCATCATGGACCGGATACAAGTACCCTTAATCTAGTCGATTTGTCCATGACTCTGGGCTGCTTTTTACAGCCTGCTCTCCAGGCCTGTTCATTGATTCACACCACAGGCACTTACAGTGAGTCTACTGTTTTTGAGCTCTTTTAGTTTAATGCACACATAAAAGACAGTTTGGTGAGGGGAAAAAAAAGGAAGGTTTACTAAGGGAAAGCTACCAGTGTGGAACTTTTTTCCGGAGATATCTGGAATATTTAAAAATGTTTTAATTGGCATAATAATTGTTCTTCTTTACAGGAACAGTGTGATATTCCAATATACATACATGCTGGGTACTGATTAATATAAGATAGTTATATCATCCATCATCTCAAACATTTATAATTTCTTTGGGATGAGAACATGTAAAATCCCCATGTCTACCTATTTTCGATTGAAGAACATAAAGGTGTAGACAGTAATCACCCTCTGAACATTTTGCACAGACTAGTTCTTATTAACAACAGTTCTCCTACCTCGGTTTCCTTTCCCTCTTCCTCTCCAAACGGTGGACAGTGATCATCTCTGTCAGGGGGATATTAATGATCAAGTATGGAAACAAAGGAGGATTTCACATATCCCTCACTTTACATTATTTGCTCATCTCTCCATAACCTCTCCTGTGGAGCTCAAGGTACACAAACACATGACAGACAATGATGTAAATAAAGAACCTAAAGGGCCCATAAGCAACAGAAATTGTCCAACAGAACCATGTTGTAGACTGCTGAGAAGAAAGCTCATGACCAAAGCTTTTTTTTTTTTTTTCAGTACTAGACATCAAAAGCAGAGCCTTTGCATGCTAGGCAAGCACTCTTACCACTGAGAAGATATTATAAGCCCAACCCTCCAATATCTGTCTGTAAGTGCTATGGCTTTTGGTATTAAATGATAGACAATGACAATTTCCAGTGAATCTGGAAGATTTATACTATAAGTTCATCCTTTAAAGATTTGCTAGAGGGCCGGAGGGTTAGCTCAGTGGTTCCGGCGCCTGCCTCGCAAGCATAAGGACCTGAGTTCAATCCCCGGTTACCACATATAATGCTGGGCGTGGTGGCTCACGCCTGTAATCCCAGCACTCGGGAGGCAGAGACAGGAGGATTGCTGAGTTCGAGGCTTGCC
>PVIC010033190.1:0-20240 GCA_004025085.1 Thryonomys swinderianus
TTTGTTTATATTTATATATCTTTTTTCAGTTATATTAGTCCCTCTCTTTTTTCACCTCCCTTTCTTGAGGCTGTTACTGCTAGCTGGGAACCAGAGAAGTGAGGAGAGAATGTGGTTATGTGAAACTTTTTAATAGGATGTTCCTTCTCCTTCAGCTTTGTATGTCCTGTTCTATTATTTGCTACTCCACTTGTTAACTTCAAGTAATTCATCTCTGTCCCTGTGTTTTGCCAGAAGAATATTCACTTTAAAATAGTATCTCGTTTGAATATTAAATCATTTCTGTGTGATAGTTCTTGCCATTACTCTTCCCCTTTTGTCAATTCTCTAGGTGAGGGAGAGAACCTAGATGTTTCATGTCTGAGCCAATGGGAGCACAATTCTATAAGAGTAACAACCTAAAATATGAATAAACAATGAAAGAAGATACAGAATAATTCAAGAAACATACAACAGGGCCAGAGGGTTAGCTCAGTGGTTCCAGTGCCTGCCTTGCAAGCACAAGGTCCTGAGTTCGATCCCCGGTAACCACATACAATGCTGGGTGTGGAGACTAACGCCCACCAACAATACCATATACCACAGTGCTGGGCGTGGTGGCTCACGCCTGTAATCCCAGCACTCGGGAGGCAGAGACAGGAGGATTGCTGAGTTTGAAGCTTGCCTAGGTTACATAATGAGCTCAGAGCCAGCCTGAACTATAAAGCAAGACTTTGTCTCAAAAAAAAAAAAAGAAACATACCACAGTAAACCAGTAAGGATTAGATATTCCAGTGAGCAGGTGCACATGTGATTCACAAGTCTTCTTCGCTGAAGAGTCTTAAGTGATCACACCCCAGTTATTCCAGTCCTCACTCACTTGCAAAGCTGGGGTTAACTCAGACTGAGGGCCTATTTCTGTCAGGTTGTAGGCATGCTTCCTGAGTCTGATTAAGCCTGAGTTCTTGAGCTAGGAACACGTGCTGTCCTTCTCCCTGGATGCAATGGTGGGTTTGCTGAGTTTGCTGGCATTCCATTATCCTCTGAGCCAGGATTATTCCCTCTGACTCTGGGGAAATCAGTGAGAATACTGTGGCTTGTGTTCTCACTGCTGCCTCCAGAGGCATAATATTCTCCCAATCAAGTTCTGGTCTCCATTTCTCCATGAGCAAAAAAAAAAACATTTTCACTGCTTTCCAGTAAGTAGCTACACTGCCACTACACCATGTGGTCTCTGGTCTGCAGCAGTGAGCTGTTTCTTCTGTAGCATTTAATCCTGCTTTCTTATCCTCTATCAGTTCCTGCAAGAGCATCATTCCCTTCAATTCCTCCCCAAGTTATTATTTTCCAGACTCTAGGCACTTAGTCCTGGAGAAGCTAAGTTGCTGGCATTCCACCATCTATCTATCTATCTATCTGTCTATCTATCTGTCTGTCTGTCTTTCTTTCTTTCTTTCTTTCTTTCTTTCTTTCTTTCTTTCTTTCTTTCTTTCTTTCTTTCTTTCTTTCTTTCTTTCTTTCTTTCTCTTTTTCTTCCTTTCCTTCCTTCTTTCTTTCCTTTCTTATTTTTTCTTTCTTTCTTTTTTAAGACAAGATTTCACTATGTGCAGTTCAAGCTGATCTTGAACATACTTTGTAGCTTTGGCTGGCCTCAACCTCATGGCAACCCTCTTCTTGTCTCAGCCTACCAGGTACTATTTGTCTTTTCATTTGGGCTTATTTCATTCCACATCATGATCTCTATCCAATTCCATCATTTTCCTACCTACAAATGACAAGACTTGTTCTTCTTTACATCTGAATACTACTGCATTGTCTATATGTATCACACTTTATCCATTCATTTGTTTATAAGCACTTAGGCTAGTTTCATAGCTTGAATATTGTAAACTGTATTGCAGTAAACATTGATATACAGGTATTCCTATAGTATTTAACCTCCTCTTACATTTCTTTTTTTGTTTGTTTGGTTTTTTGTTTTGTTTTGTTTTGAGACAGGGTCTCACTTTTGTAGTTCATGCTGGCCCTGAGCTCCCTATGTAGCCCAGGCAAGCCTCGAACTCAGCAATCCTCCTGCCTCTGCCTCCTGAGTGCTGGGATTACAGGCTCAAGCCACCACACCCAGCATTGTGGGGTGTGTTACTGATTGCTGGTGGACGTGAGTCACCATGCCCAATATATCATTGTATGTGGTTACCAGGATCAAACCAGGGACCTTGGGTTTGCTAGGCAGGCTGTGAAACCACTGAGCTAAATCTCTGGCCCTTACATTTCTTTTTTTAAATTTTGAGTCAGCCTTACTAAATTACCCAATCTGGGCTTAAACTTTTGATTGTCCTTCCTCAGCCTCTCAGAGTACTGGAATTAGAGGTGCACACCACTGTTGTTTCCACCTTTTGGCTATTCTGAATTGTGCTGCTATACGTTTTTATGAACAGGTATTTATTTTGAAAGTTGAAGTTATAGCTCTAATGATCTTCATTTTGATGATTTAACTTGAAAGTTCTTGAAAATGTGTAGTTTAGAAGTAACAACAGACATAGCTCCTTCCTTGTCTCCTGTTTGTGATTTTAAACTTGTTTGTTTGTTTGTTTGTGTGATTGTTTGTTTATAATATGGTCTGAGGCCAGCCTGGGTGACCTGGAGAAACTGTGTCTCAAAATAAAAAGAGGTCAGGTTGTAGCTCAGTGATGGTGTGCCCCTTAAATAATTCCCCAGTAGTGAGGGGGAGGGAGAAAAGGAGAGAGAGAGGTCATAAGGCCCTTGGAGGTCTGCCTTTTGACAAAATACCATTGATAAGTGTCTTAAAAACAACAGAGATTTACCTCTCACAGGTTTAATGGCTCATTGGGAGTTGGTAGGGGTACTTCCTGGTGCTGTGATGGCCATTTTAGAAAGGAAGGAGGAAAGGCTCTGGGTCTTTCCGATGGGGGACACTAGATCCCATCATGCTGGCTGTGACCTCACCACAGAACTATCCCCCAAAGGTCCAGTGTTACAGTTTATAAGGTTCAACATGAGTACTACTGGAGTTTGGCAGTGGGTACACACATTCCCTCCATAGCAGAGCCAGATGCTATAACTTCTGTTTAAGAATTTGATATGTTGCACACAAGTGCGCACACACATGCACCTGTGTGTGTGTGTGTGTGTGTGTGTGTGTTATTCCATCAGAGACACGTTCTCCCATTGTGCTTAGGTTGGCCTGAAGTGCATGATCCTCCTGGCTCAGCCCCCCAAGTGCTGAGATTACAGGTGTGCACTATCATGCCCTGGTGAAATAAGGTATCTTTAAAATGTTACATTTTAGTATCATCAGCCTAGTGCTACTTTTTGCTTTTATTGGTTCCTAATTATTTTGATAAATCTTTCTTCTACAGGAACCTACTGGATTTCCAATGTTTTCAGACCAGTTTGAAACTCCAGTTCTGGAAAAACTGTAATGCTAAGCTCTGTGATAGACTAGAGCTATAGGTGTTAGAATGTAATCTAACACATTTGTTTTCTTTGGTGCTTTTACTCCTGTTGTGTTTTCCTCTAATATAAAAAACTTTAAATATCATTATTTAGGGACCAAAAGTATATTCCTTTATATGTTTATAAATACTGCATAATTATTTCTGTTGCTACTCACACATCTTTTTTTTTTTTTTTTTTTTTTTGACAGGGTTTGGCTTTTGTAATTCAGGCTGGCCCTGAGCTCACTATATAACCCAGGCAAGCCTCAAACTCAGCAATCCTCCTGCCTCTGCCTCCCAAGTGCTGGGATTACAGGCATGAGCCACCACCCCCAGCATTGGTATGTGGTACTGATTGCTGGTGGGTGTAATTGTTGTATGTCATTACTGGGGATTGAACCAGGGACCTTGTGCTTGCTAGGCAGGCACCAGAACCACTGAGCTAAATCTCTGGCCTTGGATATTCTTTTTTGAGGTACATATTTAAACTTCCCAAGGGAAGTCTGAATAAGCAGTATATCAACTTAGAATCCTGAGAAAAGGATGGTGTGGCTATTTGTTGAGTGTCTGGGTAACACTAAGAACCATTAGATGAGTAGGAGAGCCAGGAGGTCAGTTTCCACACACCATGTGCCCCAGAGCAATACCATAACACACTTACAGGGGTTGCTGGAGTGTCTCTTCTTCCACTAGTCTCTGTTGATTAAATCCAGTAGCACCAGCACTGTTTAGTCCTCTGTTTTTGTTTTATTGTGAGAGATGGCCCTGTTAAGTTGCTCAGACTGGCTTTGAACCTGAAATCTTTAGCCTAGTAGTTGGCATTCAGGTGTGTGCCTGACTAGAGAATTTCAATGTGAGCACAACTCCAGTGGTACAGACTTGGAGAGGGCTAGAAACTGCCACTTTCTATGTGACTTTTATTAAATATTGTTATCTAACTATCTTAATAGCTTTATTTATGGTGTTCAGTTCTTTTCTGCACTGACTAGTCTCTGATCTACAGCAAAATTTTGTAAATTTGAGTAAAATTTTAAGGAAGAACTTACTGAGGCACTTTGATGTAGCTGTAATTTTCTAGTTTTTATATGACATCATGCAGTTAAATATGTATACAACTGTAAAGAACAAATAAATATGTAATGCATATAATAGCCCAGTATTGTTTGATGATAGTTTTACAAAAGAGTGGGTTGGAAAGTTAAACTGTATGCAGAGCAAATGCTGATACCCGCTCTGCAGATTTTTTTGTTTCTCACTTCAAAGTGACTATGGTAACTCATCCTTGCTGTTTTTCTCCATTTAAACTCCTGTTGAAACCTTTGTCACCACGTGGTTTCATTTTCCCTTCATTAAATCAGGTTTTCTAACACATTGAAACCATCTGTTGGTGTCACTAATTATTTTACTACCTAATTCAGGAACTAATAGGATCCTCATTGGTTACAGTTCAGGGTTTATATTTTCCTCACTATATATTCCATTTACAGTGGAAATAATTATAATAAATGTTATTCTTAGTGTTATGTAACACACTTTAACAAACTGATTTGTGTGTTTGTTTGGTACTGGGGATTGAGCCCAAGGTTTACACAAGCTATCACTCATGTATCTCCCAGCCCTTTTCATGTTTTATTTTCAGGAAGGGTTTCATTAAATTGGTCAGGCTGGCCTCAAATTTGTGATCCTTCTGCACTAGTCTTTTGTGTATGTGGGATTATAGGCACATGCCATAATTCTTGAGAACCAAGCTGATCTGTAAGGGGTCTGCTTGAGTATGGACCTATGTCTAGGCTCTTATGACTTCTTAATAGCCTAGATAAAAGGATCTCAGATTTTTTGGTAATGTTTAATTATTTGCTAATCACCATAGAAGGCTTTTTGAATATTTTTAAAATTTAAAAAGAAAAGTCTTCTGGGCCAGAGATTTAGCTCAGTGGTTCTGGTGCCTGCCTTGCAAGCGCAAAATCCTGAGTTTGATCCCCGGTAACAATGCTGGGCCTGGTGACTCACACCCACCAGCAATCAATACCACATACCACAGTGCTGGGCGTGGTGGCTCACTCCTGTAATCCCAGCACTGGGAAGGCAGAGGCAGGAGGATAGCTGAGTTCGAGGCTTGTCTGGGCTACATAGTGAGCTCAGGGCCAGCCTGAACTACAAAAGTGAGACCCTGTCTCAAAAAAAAAAAAATCTTCCTCAGTTTGTCTTTTACTTTTCATTCCAAAAGTTGGAAGTGTTCTTTCACACATGACTGAATATTCCTGCAGTAAGCCTTATTGCCAAAGTTAGGTGTGGTGGTGCAAGTCTGTAATCTGTGCACTTAGGAGGCTAAAGCAGGAGGATGACCATGAGTTTGAAGCCAGCCTGAGCTCCATAGTAAGTTCAAGGCCAGCGTACACCACATAGGGAGATCCTTTTTTATTTAAAGAACATATCGCCAAGTATTTTCACATTGAGAACTAGGTATTCCTCTTTATTTACATTTATTTATTCATTCTTTCTTTTGAGACAATGTCTTCTTGTATAGTTCAGGAACTCAAAGTAGCCCAAGCTAGTCCTGAATTTGCAGTAATCCTCCTGCCTCAGCTTCCTAATGCTGGGATTACAGATATGCACCTGTAATTTTTATATCCTAAAGGTGTTACTGTTTTAAAAAAAATTTTTTTTGGTGATACCGGGGATTGAACTCATGCCTTGTGCTTCCAAGGTAGGTGCAGTACCACTTCAGCTAAATCGCCAGCATCTACAGTTTAAATTTTTATATCTGAAAATGTTACAGTTTTAATTCTTGGTGTATCAGAAAATACTAACCTTTGATACAATAGTTATTTGATACAATGGCTGTTTGACCTAAGCAAGTTTCCTCCTCTGGACTTTTATGTCCTTTTCAGCAGAATGGTTGCAGATTGTGCATTATAGACATTGAGGGGTTGAGGCATTACAGCACTGTTTTTGGTGGCATGAGAACCTTTAAGAGGTAAGGTAAAAGAAGAACCAGTTGTCCCAAGATGCAGATAATATAGGAATAGAAAAAAGGACCACTGGTGTTTGTGAGAATAGGCTATAGACTGAAACCTGCCTGCTATTATGTTTAAGGCAAAGGAGGGGGGAGAGAGAGAGAGGGAGGAAAGGAGGGAGAGAGGGAATGTGTGTGTGTGTGTGTGTGTGTGTGTGTGTGTGTGTGCTTTTTCTTTTTCCAGTGGGTGGTAGTGAATTTCAAGGCTGTGAGTGGCATGGGAAGTAGATCTGCTTGGAAGGTGGAAAAGATTAGGTCAAACCCATGATCCATAAGTTCCACCAATTTGTGAACCGTATTTCTATTCTTCATTTGTTCTGTGAATACATATTAACTGTAAGAAAGAGAAGAGTATGCCTAGAACTAGGATTTTTGAGTAAAAGAGTTTTGTAACAATTTTGACTGCAAATTTCCCTTTATTTCTCTTTTCTTCATTTTGTCTTTTTGATTCTCTGCAGGTTTTGTTGTTGTTGTTGTTGTTGTTTGTGGTTAGTTTTTAATAACTGAAGTACTACAGTCCCTCTTCTGCTTCTCTTAAGCATAATTTTTCTTTCTCAATAAACTACTCAACCTCCATTGTTTCCAGAATTCATTCCATTTTAGAGAACACAAACATGTGTTTAAGGTATTTAGCAGCTTGGAAGTTAGGCTTGCTACCCGTATCCTTTTAGAGGTTTTCCACTAAGATTACTGGACAAAGTGCATGCAGCTAAGCCTGGGACCTCACGCCAGTGGTTGGGAATTCTGAACATGACTCTAACCAAGTTTTCCAAGAAAGCTGATCCTAATTATTCCTGGCCTACATCAAATGAGCATGACTATAATTTCAATAACAAGGGAAAGGGGTACAAAGGTGCTGTGAGTCCCTGGCAAAGTCCTAACATAAGCAGTGCTGGTGTCTGTCCTTCACCTGAGTGCTGTGCAGATGACAAGAAAGGAAATCATAGAGCAAGGCTTTAGAACTGAGAATATTTAAGGGTCATTACAGCCCAAGAAGGACAAATCAGGAGGTAGCTGTCTCCTAAGGGATCCACATAATAGAAAGAGACTTTTGCAAAAAAATATTGCCCAGACACCAGTAAGGAATTAAATGAATAACATCAGCAAAAACAAAGAAATACTAATGAGAAAAAATTCAAAAACCCAGTTACAAAGATCATTACCACAGGGTAATTGAGGGAAAAGGGAAATGGAGCAAACTGAAGCTCATTCACCAGGACTCTGAGCTAGTAACAAAAGCAGATCGAGTAAAATGGAAATCAAAAATAATATCCAAGATGAAAACAAAGATACTCCCCATAGTGAGTGATATGATTAATAAGGCAATAGAATTCAGTGGTATGATAGAATCTAAGAAAGCAAAAGCAGTGGAACCTACTAAACAGTTTCAAACAGAGTTCCAAATGATTAAAAACTCCTACAAAAGTTTGCAAAATAGGATGAATGAAGCTGAGGACCAAATTTCAGACCTGGAGGACAACATCACAGCCAATGAACAGGAAAGACATAATTTATGGAAAATGGCAAGGGACCATGAGAAATCAATCCAACAGCTCCTTGATGATTCAAAGAAGAATAACAGACTGATTGGAGTCACTGAGAAAGCAGGAGACAGTGCAAAAGACATAAAAAAAAGGTTCACAGATATAATGGCAGAAAACTTAACAGGAAAAGGAAAAGAACAATATACAGATAAATGAGGCATATAGGACTCCAATGGCCATGATATAAAAAAAATCTGCACCTAGACATATAATTATCAAGATTCTAGATATCCAACAAAAGAATGAAATGCTGAACTCTGTTAGAGAAAATTTAAAAAAAAATACATACAAAGGAAAGCCCATCAGGATCACAGCAGACTTTTCAACTCAAATAACAATGCAAGGAAAGCAAATGGAGTGTGGTGTTTCAAGCCTTGCAGGAAAACAACCTCCAACCTAGATTGATGTATCCTGCAAAACTATCTTTCAAAATTGATGGGGAAATAAGATACTTCCATGTCAAAGAACACCTAAAATTCTTCATAGATGTAAAACCTGCACTCCAAAAAATTTAAAAATTGTCTTGGAAAAAAACAATGAAGGTTACAAACTCAAGTCCCAGCAGAGAAATCTATTGGACAAGGCAAGAAACTGGAAAAGGGCAAAACCAAAGAATAACATAGCCAAGAACAGAAAAAACATCATAACAGCTCTAAGTAATTTTCTCTGTCATAACCATTAATGTCAGTGCCTCAGTGTGCCAATTAAAATGCACAAACTGGGGCCCAAGATTTAGCTCAGTGGTTTTGGTGCCTATAGGTGCAAGGTAGCTGGTAACCACATACAATACCGGGCATGGTGATTCACACCCACCAACAATCAGTACCACCTACCACAATGCCAGTTATGATGGCTCATGCCTGTAATGTCAGCACTTGGGTGGCTGAGGCAAGAGGATTGCTGAGTTTGAGGCTTGGCTGGGCTACATAGTGAGTTCAGGGCCAGCCTGAACTACAAAGCAAGACCCTGTCTCAAAATAAGAAAAAAAATACAGATTGGCAGAATGGATTCAGAAACAAGGTCCTACAATGTGCTGCATACAAGAAACACACCTAATTCAGAAAAAAAAAAAAGCTACAGACTGAAAGAAAGTAAAGGGATGGAAAATAATTATCCATATGACAGGAAACTACAAAAAAGCAGGAGTGATGATCCTATTTGCAGACAGAATAGATTTTAAACCAAAGCTGATTAAGAGAGACAAAGAAGAGTACTACATCCTTGTACGGGGAAAATCCAAGAGAAAGAGATGACATGCATAAATATCTACATACCAAATTTCCATGCACCAAACTATATAAAACAAATATTAATGGATATGACAAGCCAGATAAGCACTAATATCATAGCAGTAAGAGACTTTAATACCCCACTCACAACTAGACAGACTGAAAAAAAAATCAATAATGAAATACTTGAATTGAACCAAACCTTTGAACAAATGGACTGAATAGATGCCTACAGAGTATTTCACCCCACAAAGTCAGAATACACATTCTTCTTAGCTGCCAATGGGTCATTCTCCAAAATAGACCACATATTAGTTCATAGAACATGTTTAAGTAAATGCAAAGGAATTGAAGTTAACCCCTATATACTGTCAGACAGATCGTAGTACCTTAAAATTGGAACTGATAAAAAATTCCAACATCCTCACAAACACATGGAAATTGAACAAGCCTCTGCTGAACAACTAGTGCATCACAGAAGAAATTAAATAAACAGTTTGTACAATTAAATGATAATTCTGGTATGACATACAGTAATTTATTTGACACAACGAAAGCAAGTCTTTGAGGGAAATTCATAGCAGTGAACACCTACACCAGTAAAACAGCAAGCTGAGATAAACAACCTAATGCTGAACCTCAGGCTACTAGAAAAAGAGGAGCAAGACAAACCCAAAGCCCCTACTAGGGAGGAAATTATAAGGATCAGAGCAGAAATTAATGCAATGGAGACTAAGAGAACAATACAAAATATCAACATATCAAAGAGTTGGTTTTTTTGAAAGGATAAAAACATCGACAGGCCCTAAGCAAGCCTTATAAAGGCTCAAATCCATGCTATTAGGAATGAAAAAGAGGAAATCACCACAGATCCAGCAGGAATCCAGAGATAATACACACCTATTTTGAAAATTTGCACTCCAATACAATGGAAAACATAGAAGAAATGGTTAGATACCTAGAGACAAATGAACTTCCAATGTAGAACAAAGAGGATATAAAAATGTTAAACACCCCAGTATCAATCTGTGCAACTGAAAATGTAATTTACAAAAAAAAAAAAAACTACCAACAAAGAAAAGTCCTAGTTGATGGTTTTACTGCTGAATTTTACAAAACTTTCAAAGAGTTAATGCCACTGCTTCTCAAACTTTTTAATGAAATGGAAAGGGAAGCAACACTCACAAATTCATTTCTGGAAGCAACCATTACCTTTATTCCAAAAGAAAACAAACACAACCAAAAAAAGAGAATTACAGGCCAATCTCTCTAATGAACATTGATGGAAAAACCCTCAATAAAATACTGCCAAGCAAAGTAGAGAAACACCCTGACCAGGTTGGATTCATCTCAGGAATGTAAGCACAGTTCAACATACACACTATATTTATGGACTCAAGGGCAAAAAACACAGTCATCTCAATAGATGGAGAGAGCATTTAACAAAATCCAACACCCATTTGTGATTTAAAAAAAGAAAACCCTACAGAAAATTGGAATAGGTGGACTTTATCTCAACCTAATAAAAGCTATTTACAAGAAACCAATAGCCAGCATCATGCTAAATGGTGAAAAACTGAAACCTTTCACACAACAAGACAAGGATGTCCACTATCAACACTTCTGTTCAACATAATGCTGGAAACATTAGCAACAGCAATTAGACAGAAAGAAATGAAAGGAATAAAAATAGGAAAGGAAGAAAGAAAACTCATCATTTGCTAATGACATGATACTCTATATAGAAGATCCTAAAAACCAAAAGACTGCTAAACTTAATTGCCAAATTTAGTAGTATAGTTGGATATGTCAATGATCAAAACTCAATAGCATTAACAGACTTATTGAGAAAGAAGTTACGCAGTAGATTCCTTTCACAGTAGCATCCAAAAAACAATGAAATATCTAGGAATCAATATGACAAAGGAGGTGAAAGAACTTTATTCTGAAAACTACAATACTCTGAAAAAGGAGGTTTAAAAGGATATCAGCAAATGGAAAGATATCCCTTGTTCATGGGTAGAAAGAACCAACATCATCAAAATAGCAATATTCCCAAACTACTGTACTGATTTAATGCAATTCTGATTGAAATCCTAACACCATACTTCACAGATCTAGAGAAAATCATCTAAAAATTTATCTAGAGGGGTGGTAGGTTGTGGGTGGGTAGGGATATCGGTAAAAATGAGAATTAACTTCTATCATATACTGGTACAAATTCCCCAAGGTTGTGTGTGATTGTGAACTGTATATAAAAGTTACCAATAAAGAATTCAATCTTTAAAAAAAATTCACCAGTTCTAAAATAGGCATCTGAAATGAACAATTTTCAGAGGAAGATATAAAAGAAGCCATTCAGAAGCATATGAAGAAATGCTCAGAATCACTGGTCATTTGAGAGTTGCAGGTGAAAACAATAAGATTTCATCTCACTGCACAAAGAATGGCTGCTATTTCAAAATTAGCCAGCTGCAAATGCTGGCAAGGTTGCAGACAAAAATGAACCCTTCTCCACTTTTGGTATGAATGTAGAGTGGCACAACCACTATAGAAATCAGTGTGGAGATTCCTCAAAAAAACTAGGATTAGAGGATCCAGTTGACCCTGCTATTCCCCTGCTGGGGATACAGAAAGAATTACAAGATTCATATCACAGTGACAGGTGCACCCATGTTTTCAGCAGCTCAGTTTGTGATAGCTAAATCTTGGAAACAACCCAAATGCCCATCAACTGGAGACTGGATAAAGAAGTTTGTTTTTTTTTTTTAATAGGCGTATTACCCTGACATAAAGAATAAGTTTGAGTCATTTATACTCAAATGGATGTACCTTGAAGACCTACTCATAAGTGAAATAAATAGGTCATGGATGTGTAAATATCATATCTTTTCTCTGATATGAGAAACTGAAGAGGTAAATGAGTTCTAGAATGTATGTTAGATATTGTGAAATAGAAAATATTCACAGGGAAATGGTAGTATGGGTAAGTAACAAGAGGAAAGAAAAATGGGATGATAAAAATTAGGAAACAAAGCTTATATATATATATAGGGGTATGGGGTTGAAGGGTGGGTAGGGGAATGGGAAAAAATGAGAAGTCATGTCCTATACTGGTACAAATTCTCAATGTTGAATGTGATCGTGATGTGTATATATAATGTACCAAAAAAGATTCAAGTAAAAGAAACTGAAGTACTGAAGGTTTTTATTGTGATGTATGTATTCTTTATAATTAATTTAGAGCTAAGGAAGTTGTGATGTTCTATGAAATAATTAATAGAAGTATGTGGTCTTAAATATAAAATTGTTATACAGAAATAACCAAAACATAATAAAACCCACCACTTAGTATTCTATGATGAATTGCCCTTTATACAGTTGACAATTTTAAAATATTCATGTATTTTATTGGTTACTGTATTTGTGAATGGAAAATAATAATTATCTCTATCCAAATTGTCCTGAAGAAGTAAGTTAATATATGTATATAATGAAGCTCTCCATAATAGTATAAAGCTATATGGTTATATATACAATAAATATCTAAATCAACATTTAGTAATTTTGTCATTGCACTGCCCCCACCAGTGAAAGTTAGATATAGCTATTCCTATTATGGAAGAATTTACAAAATACCTTTTAATAGCAATATTTCCTGTCCATTTATTTAAATGTTTAATTTGCATGTTTCTCCAGAATGTATACTTAGATAAGGTATATTCAGATGCTAACTAAACTGCTTCTGTAAATTATAGAATAAGGATGGAAAGTTATGTTTATGTTTTGATTGCCTTCACTGTTGTCACCCTCTTCATTTTTTTCTAATGTTTTGAGACAGGGACTTTCAGTGTAGTTTATGCTTCTGGCCTTAAGCTCACTAAGTAGCCCAGGCTATCCTTGAACTCATGTCTATCTTCTTGCTCCAGTCTCTGCTGGGTGCTGTGATTACAGGTGTGCTCCAACACACCCTACTGCCCAGTTCTTTTTTCTTCTTTTGACTTCTTGTGTGTTTGTGTTCTCATTTTTTTCAGCTGCTTTCTGGTTTATTTCCTGTTCAGTTTGCATTGATGGGTGTGGAGGAGGGCAGGAACTCCAGTTTGGGCACATCATCTCAACCAGGAAGGAGTGACTGCACCTGACAGCCTGGGGATTATGGGATGGCATTTAGGATGAGATTTTGCAGAACTTCCCAACTCAGGTTCAAAACTCAGTTCTGAATCCCAGTTTCCTCACTCTGTCAGTTGGCAGACAGCTTCACACTGTGGGTGTATAGTAAACAAGGCTTGTATCTAGCGTTTTACAAATGTTTCCATGTATTTATTTCTCCCTTTTAAAAATGAGTAGTAGTTCTGAGAAAGTTTAGGTATGAACAGAAATAGAATGATAAACTCCCACCTAAGCCATCCTACAGCTTCACCATTTTTTGTCATCTTATGGGCAATCTTGTTTGGTCTGTGTTCCCTGCCATTTATGCTAAAATATTCCAGGATTTTTTTTTTCTTTTAGTGTTTTGAGACAAGGTCTCGCTTTGTAGTTCATGCTGGCCCTTAACTCACTATGTAGCCCAGATAAGCCTTGAACTCAGCAATCCTCCTGCCTCTGCCTCCAGAGTGCTGGGATTAGAGGCATGAGCCACTATGCCTGGCCAGAATGTATTTTAAGAGATACACGCAAAAATTGCATGCATGGGTACATACATACATATACAGTACAAATTTTGTACAATATGTCTGACTCTGGATCCCTCCCTGTATGATAATATACTTGGTTGGTTACCCACTGAAGTCTCTTTATTCAGTACCAAAAACTGAACTCAGAACCTTGTATTTGTGAGGCAGGTATAGCACCACTGAGCTAAACCTCCAGCCCCAAGTCTCTCTTGTTGTATAGTCTACCCCATCTTCTTTTTCTCCTTTGAACTTCAAACCTATTGTCTAGGCTTCTTGTGTTCTGTAATTATGTTATAGTGAGAATTGAACAAAGTCACATGGGGAGGCAAAATTTGGGTAAAATAACAGATCTACTTGCAAAGGGTCAGTTAGCACCAAGTTGGTATCCAAAGTATCTAACCAACAACCATAGTTTGACTTTTTTCTATAGTCTTTCTCTTAACTCATTTTGTTGGCTAGCTAGATCTGATTTACATCTCATAGCAGTAATCTAATTCACAGAATTTGCTGGGTAAGTATGCAAGATAAACGCTCTTTACAGACAGAAACCAAACCTATAATAGGCATTTCTAATCCACATATTCCTTATTAAGTATTTTCTATTTTACTATTAAGTTTTTCTAATTTACTTATTTTTCACTAATAGTTCACTAAGCCCAGAATGGTTAACATAATTTTCCAGCATTAACATTATTCCCCTCCAGTGATAATGTAATTCTTTGGCTCCTCAGTTGGCTGTAAATTGGTACCTGCCTTTACAGGGCTGACCAGATTAGAACTGATGTTTTTTAAACCTACTCCCCACACACCATTTCCCCATCAAGACCCCTATAATTTGGTTGTGTTTTAGTTTTCTGATGTTAGCACCTGTCAATGCTCAATAGCTAAATCATTTTAAATTAGCATGTGTTAGCATTTATTTAGCATAAATTTAATTTAGCATAAAATAGTGAGATCTGATTTTATCTTTTCTTCCATTTACTTTTAGTCAGAATCTATCAGAATAAAAAGTCTTATATAAGGCAATTCATGGCTTTAGCTGTATTTTCATTTGAATTAGATTCTCTAAGCCTGTGATGAAATACAGTTTGGTGTTGAGATCTGTAGCATACTCTACATAGTTGATGATTGCCATATGACTGGAGAACACTGTAGTTCTGTGGAGTTATCTTTTTCTGTTTATTGATTTTTATTGTCATCAGCTGTTCTGTTTGTTTGGTTTTTGGCACTGAGGATTGAACTTGGTACCTTGTACTTTTGAGGCAGGTGCTGAACCACTGAGCTCAATCTTTGGTCCACTTGTTTGTTGTTTTGAGACAGGCTCTTCATATGTATTCCAGGCTGGCTTTAAACTCACTATGCACCCTAGGCTGGCCTTGAACTAGCAATGGTTGACCTCCCTCAGCTTTCTGAGTGCCAGGATTTCAGACATGCACCACCACACCTGACCTGCTTACTGGTGGTTATTTTCCAGCCAGTTACTGGTTATTTTCCAATAATAGTAGATTAATTTGTTCTCAAATTAGTGTGTACTTCCTTACTTGAGTAATATTATAAGTAACTACTTTCAAGCTTTATCAGATTATTTACATTTTTAAATGAATTAATGTGCTTTTTTTCTGAAATTGTTTCTAGATTTATTTTGGAATCAGCAAGGGAGTCTAACCTGTCATTACTAAAATAGTAGTATAGGGGGGCTGAGAATTTAGCTCAGTGGTTCCAGCATCTGCCTTCCAAGCACAAGGTCCTGAGTTTGATCCCCGGTAACCACATACCACAATATTGGGCATGGTGGCTTATGCCTGCAATCCCAGCATTCAGGAGGCAGAGGCAGGAGGACTGCCAAGAGTTCAAGGCTTACCTGGGCTACATAGTGAACTCGGAGCCAACCTGAACTACAAAGCTGTCTCTAAATAAATAAACTATTAAGTTTTTCTAGGTAACTGTTGTTATTGATGACCTTGATCTCTACATTGAGTGGCTTTTTTTCTTTTTTCTTTTTTCCTTTGGCAAGAGAAATTGTGAGTTAATGTGATTTTTCTAGTTTACAGTAAGCCTCACTGTGTAAGTGTAGTACTTAACATTTGGGTTTTATCAAAGGGCTCAGGACCCACTTGGTATCTTCTAGGATACTCTGTATTGCCTTTTTAATGTTTATTATATGATGATACTTTCGTTTTTAGAAAGTTTTAATGTGTTTTTAAACACCTTAGAAAATAATGGTGTGAAAAAATTTAAAAAGAAAACAATGATAATTGTCCCTATAGCAGTTTTGTTTTCTGCTCTTTCATTTTGCCACTAATCTGTATTTAAGTTCAAGAGTATCTGATCTCCTTGTGTGGGTTATCTGTAGTTGTTCCACCTTTTTCTGTAGAACTGTCATCTTGCCTTTAGGCCTCTGTAACAAGACTGCTATATTCAGTTTTTGAAATTATTTTTGTGAAAAGTAAACTTTGAATGTTTCTAAAGGTATCTCAGTTATCACTAAATTGGTGTCAATGCTTTGGAAAATTTTAAGTTAGGAAATAAGTGGAAAGGATTAATGTATATTTCTCAAGATTCCCATGGGAGTAGAAATCCCTCAGTTTTCTTCATGCTATTTCCCCAGAACGTAGCATGGTGCAAGAGGCTTGGAAGAAAGTTAAATATTTGATAAATGAATAGATTAATTTCTAGTAAAACATAAACAGTGCATCCAAAAATTGAACAAATAGCCTCTCAGTTCTGCTTACTTTCACAGGGAGCTTTTGTAATCTCCACTATTGTCTTGGGGTTCCTCATCAGTTCCTTTTCTAATTGCTCATACAAGTACAGCCATTGTGAAGTGCTTGCTGCACATTCGTTTTTTTTTTTCTTCTCTCTCTAACTATGAATTGAACCTTGAGCCTTTGCACAGACCTATATCCCTGGCCACATCAAAATACATAGATACATACATAAAGTACATACATACATACGTACATACATACATTTTAAGACAAGTTCTTAATAACTGCCCAAGCTGGACTTCTTTATAGCCCGCTTGCCTCACCTTCCATCAAGTTGGTATTAATGGGCATGGCCACAATACTTGACTGCTCTGATTTTGACAAAACTCCTTAACCTTCATCAATTTTGGTGTCCTCATCTGCAATGGAAGATAATTAAAGTATGTACTTCTTAGCATAATGGTGGCAAACCTACAGCACATGTGTTACTTTTTTAAAATTTTTATTGTACAGGGGATTGAACTCGGAACCTTGCACTTGCAAGGCAGTCACTGGAACCAACAGTGTGTTACTTTTTTTTTTTTTTTTTGAGACAGGGTCTTGCTTTGTAGTTCAGGCTGGCCCTGAACTCACTATGTAGCCCAGGCAAGCTTCAAACTCAGCAATCCTCCTTTCTGCCTCCTGAGTGCTGGGATTACAGGCATGAGCCATCACGCTGGCACTGTGGTATGTGGTATCGATTGCTGGTGGGTGTGAGTCACCATGCCCAGCATTGTATGTGGTTACTAAGGATCGAACTCAGGACCTTGCACTTGTGAGGCAGGTGCCAGAACCACTGAGCTAAGTCTCCAGCCCAGTGTATTACTTGTTTTTAAGACAAAAATTGTTAATTTATGAGGTGCGTTTTCTAAACTGAAACCTCAGTATTTCATTTCAATTTCAGTGTTGGTACTTTGTGATGAATAAGTGGGCTTGGGTTACAATTTGACCACTTGTGTATGAAAGATTTCCCATCACTGTCTTAGGGTTTTGTGTGACTTAGAACAGTGTCTGGTGCAGAGTAAACTTTTCAGAGTTGTTACGGGTATTGTTCTTAAAACAGGCATAGTAGTGGTTTGTGCCTGTAATCTCAGCAGTATGGCAGGGTGAGGCAGATTTTGAGCCCCATCCATATATCTTAGTGTCTTAGTGAGATTGTGACTCAAAATTTAAAAAAAAATTTAAAAGGGCTGGAAAGTAGCTCAGTGCAAAGGCCCTGGGCTTAATTCTTAGTGCCACTGAAAAGGGAGGAGAGAATGTGACTGGGGATTGTAGTTCAGTGAGAAGGCCATAGGTTTAGTATCTAGTACTGAAAAATATATATATATTACTGTTCTGGAACAAAAAAACATTATTTTCATGTATTTTTGTCTTATATGTAGCTCTATACAAGTTTCTTTTACTACACATGAAAAAAAAAAGTCTCCTTGGGGGATAAAACACTTGCCATAAAATCAGTTGTGTATAGTGCCCCTTTGTAGAGTAGTTGGGTAAGGTACATCAGGCATAGAAAACCCTCATACTCTGACTTAGGAATTTCACTTCCAAAAGTCTTTCCAGGCACATACCTTTTAGTACATAAGAGTTAGTATACATCAAAATATTACATTATAGTAGGAGGGGATAGGTAAATTCTGGCATGTAACATATTTAGAGATGATAGGTTTTAATACTATATAATAAAAAAAGAAAATACCTTGTGATAAAAAAAGTAAAGTACAGGGGCAGGAGATTTAGCTTAGAGGTTCTGGCATCAGTGTAGCAAGCACAAGTTCCTGAGCTCACTCCCAGTACCACATACCACAGTATTGGGCATGGTAGCTCATGCCTGTAATCCCAGCATTCTAGGAGGCAAAAGCAATAGTGACACAGGAGAGTTAAGGCCTAACTCCCCACTTGAAATGACAGTTCGCGTTCTCTAAAAATTGAAGAATGAATTTTAGGAACGACAGAGGTTTGAGTAGGAAAATTGTACTGAGAAAGAAAGCTTCTGCCTTAAGAGAGACAGAAGGGGGGACCCAGAAAGTGGGTAACCCCAGATTGCTTTTTTCAGGGGAATTTTATGGACCAAAATCACGAGGTGGGGTGGGATCAAAAGTAGGGGCCACCAATGAGATTTTTTTTTTAAAGTAGATAGGCAGTGGGCGGACAGGACCCAGCAGCTCCAGGCCCGCTGTGCCGTGTTTCCAGCAGACTGAGGAACAAGTGGCGAATGGACAGGACCCAGCAGCTCTGGGCCCGCCGTGCCGTGTTTCCAGGGGACTAAGGAACGAGCGGTGGGCGGACCGGACCCAGCAGCTCCAGGCCCGCCATGCCATGTTTCCAGTGGACTGAGGAACGAGCGGTGGGTGGACCAGACCCAGCAGCTCCGGGCCCGCTGTGCCGTGTTTCCTGCAGACTGGGAAACCAGCGGTGGGCAGACAGGACCCAGCAGCTCTGGGCCCACTGTGCCGTGTTTCCAGCAGACTGAGGAACGAGTGGTGGGCGGACTGGACCCAGCAGCTCCGGGCCCACCGTGCCGTGTTTCCTGCGGACTGGGGAACCGGAGGCGGGCGGACCAGACCCAGCAGCTCCGGGCCTGTTGTGTCGTGTTTCCAG
Organism: Thryonomys swinderianus; assembly: GCA_004025085.1. Lineage (NCBI taxonomy): Eukaryota > Metazoa > Chordata > Mammalia > Rodentia > Thryonomyidae > Thryonomys > Thryonomys swinderianus. The sequence continues at coordinate 19,245 of PVIC010033190.1, forward strand.
TGGACTGAGGAATGAGCGGCGGGTGGACCAGACCCAGCAGCTCCGGGCCCCGCCATGCCGTGTTTCCTGCAGACTGGGGAACCAGCGGTGGGCAGACCTGACCGAGCAGCTCCGGGCCCGCCGTGCCGTGTTTCCAGCGGACTGAGGAATGAGCGGTGCGTGGACCGGACCCAGCAGCTCTGGGCCCGCCATGCTGTGTTTCCTGCGGACTGGGGAACCGGAGGCGGGCGGACCGGACCCAGCAGCTCTGGGCCCGCCGTGCCATGTTTCCAGCGGAATGAGGAAGGAGCGGTAGGCGGACCGGACCCAGCAGCTCCGGGCCCACCACGCCGTGTTTCCTGCGGACTGAGGAACGAGCGGTGGGCGGACCAGACCCAGCAGCTGCGGGCCCCGCTGTGCCCTATTTTCTGGTGAACTGAGGGAACAGCCACAGGCGGACCGGACCCAGCGGATGCGGACCCGCTGTGCCTTGCTTCCGGTGCACTGAGGGAGCAGCACGCAGACCCTGCTGCAGGGCGCAGTCCATTTCCAGTGGACTGAAGGCCGCCCACAAGCCCACTGTATCCCGGAGCTGTGCAGTGAGGAGTCAGACATAGAGGTAACTCATAAGCTCAAAGTAGCCAGTATAGAATCTAACAAACCTTTTTATCTTATTTACTGTGTTTAATACTGATATTGGCATTTATTGTATTATGGTAACAAACATGATGTGATTGTTCTGCTCAAATACCTACCATGATGTGTCAGGAGTGAGAACTCTCGAGGGTTATTACAGATGCAAGGAGGACCCTCCAGGAAAGTGCTGCTTCTAAAAGGCCCCAGATAATAGAAAGAGACCTGCAACAAACATTGTCCTGTCATCAGTCAAAGAAAAGCATTAAAAACAACGAAAGAGTAGAAATGGGAAAATCCACAAAAAAACAGACACAAAGATCACCACCACAGGGAAATTCAGAGAAAAGGGAAATAGGGCAAACTGAAACTCAAACACCAGGA
>PVIC010033191.1:0-20257 GCA_004025085.1 Thryonomys swinderianus
ACTTCTCCCCGTTTTAAAGTTTTGCCTGAAATACTGGATTATATCAAAATTATAAAATTATCATCCTGAATTTGAAATTTTAAGTAAATGGTGCATCTTTTTTTTTTTTTTTTTGCTTTTTTTTTTTTTTTTTTTGAGACAGGGTCTCGCTTTGTAGTTGAGGCTGGCCCTGAGCTCACTATGGTGCCCAGGCAAGCTGCCGCGAACTCAGCAATCCTCCTGTCTCTGCCTCCCGAGTGCTGGGATTACAGGCGTGAGCCACCACGTCCGGCATTGTGGTATGCGGTGTTGATTGTTGGTGGGCGTGTCTCCACGCCCAGCATTCTATGTGGTTACCGGGGATCGAACTCAGGTCCTTGGGCTTGCGAGGCAGGCGCCGGAACCACTGAGCTAACCCTCCGGCCCTAAATGGTGCATCTTTAACTGTGTCAGTGTAGTCAAACTTTTTTTATACATAAATATAATTTTGAAATTTAGGGAAATTTATTTGATGTGTGAAAAATTCTAGCCTTTTTTAGGAGGCACTTATACATTTCTCTGAATGTTTTACTGAGGTGAGACTAAGACGAGTGAAGTCATGTGTTTCACTCACTAGAAACAGTAACAAAATCTCGCTGACTAGCTTGGTGCACATGGAGCAGAATGAATTGCTGAGCGGTATTTTGTGCTCAGTACTTGACTGGCTGCGAGGACTGGTGCAGGCTCCACCGAGGACCAAGAACCTGGGCTTGTTAGCCTTGCCCTGCTCTCACGCAGGGCAGGTTCTGTGCCCAGAGAAGTAGCCTTCTCCCCCTCCTCAGAGCCCACTTGAGCTGAAGCATCACCCCAAGGTGGGTCCCCCCTTCAGGTCCAATGTGGGGACCCATCTGGTCCAGGGGAAGAGGCCCTTGAGGGGGGAAGGGTGTCTTTGAACATGGTGGAGACGGTGGTTAGGAGCAGTAGAGGACGACGACAGCCAGATGCTGCAGTGGGAACTGCGTGGATGCCTGAAGTTATCAGAACCAGCGGAAGATTCCAGAAGGCCTAGAGGAGCACCTCAGACATCACTGTCGAGTCTGGGGATCCAGAAGGCGGTGTAGGTGCCCCAGGCTGCACCACTCAAGGCCTGTTGCAGTTGAATCAATGCCTCAGTCGCATCCAGACTAGTCCAAGCAACATAGGAGCCTCTGGCACCAGGGGTTCATCACAGCAAACACCTGCTAGAAAATACGATATTGCAACTCAGGAGTGAGCCCCCAGGAAACCCATAACACTGAAGTCGAGCTCATTCTTGTGGCCTGGAACACGTAAATGCGTGTTCAAGGCCAAGCCCTCTCCAGAGTAAGCAGTGATAGAATTCCAGGCTTCTTGTCCCTTGATGAATGTAGAACCAGAATTTATAGTTCTCTGAAGTGCAATCACAGATTCCAAGTGTATGAAGTGCAATCACAGATTGCAGCCCTGGCTCACAAAAGCAGAAGGTAAAAGACCAACTGACAAAGAATTGTAGAACAACACTTGATCATCACGGGGATCCAGGTGTAGCCAGCAGATAGTGAGGAAAACTCATACTGGGAACATTAGTGGGCCCAGCAAAGGGAATTCTATAGGTAGTGATAAGAACCTCAGAACTGCGTATTCTTCACATTTCTTTACCACCTCCCCTTCATCTTGGGGATTGAACCCACAGCCTCCACATTGTGCTACATATCCTTTCTTTGTTGAGATAGGCTCTCATTTTGCCATGAACTCTTTTAGGTTGACCCTGAACACAGAACCCTCTAGCTTCAGCCTCCCAGAGTTCTGGGATTATAGGCCCATGCCACTGCACCCAGCTGTCTTTCTTCTCTTGACTGATTTTTAACAGCAGTTTCACAGTGAGGCCTCATGATGCCCGAACTCCAGCACTCGGGAGGCTCAGGCAGAAAGATCATTGAGGAGTTGGAGGGCAGCCTGAGATGTGTGGTGACATCAAGTCCAGCCTGAACTACATGGTGAGACCCTGTCTCAAAAAAACCCCAAAAGACAAAAAAGCACCATCACAAAAATAAGCAGTTTCATGAAACAATATATTTATTTATAAGGGTGCTCCTATAGAATAGAAATTTAGTCATGTGCTCCATAACCTTCCAAATTCAGCATGTACAACAGTCCCCGAAGTTATATTGTCCGGTGACTTCGCAGTCATGTTAGTTTTTGTGAGTACTCTCTGTGATAGTCACATAACAAAGAATTTGCCTAGCAAGGTGTTTCTCAGAATGCAGCCCTGGCTCTGACTTCCCACTACATTTGGCAATAGGTGCATGTAGGAAGCAAACGGAACAAGCAATACAGGAAAATACTCCAGATCTGGGCTGGGAAGAAAGCTTTCTCAGCATTCCAGAGATCCTATGTTCTATCCCCAGCAATGCAAGACAAAACAAAGAGCAAAAAACTTGGATTCGATTCATTTAATTAACTCATGAAACTCAGGCAAATTCTTGTTTACATTTATTGGCGTAGTGCAAAGGGTACACATGAATAGTGCACTGTCCGAGGTCCAGGGGAGGTTTACGTATCTCCCGTGGTCTCTTGGAAGTACCGCCCACTGGAGACCACCATATTTTCTGTTATCTGGAAGCTCACTGAACTCTGCTTTTGAGTCATTACAGAAACATTGCATAGGTTTAACTGAAGCATGCACAAATGTGTCAGAATGTGATTGGACAGAAAGGCCATGACCCAAAGTTAACAGAATGGGTGGAGAAACCCAACAAGGACTGTGTCCTTCAGCACCCTTGGTCTCTCTGTGAAAACTCTCTCCTTCCAGGGTATGTGGCAGGATCTCTCTGGGGCGAAGAGAGTTTTATAACTTATCAAAATGAGGGTCACAGAATTTCTTTATGATGAGTAACAAGACAGAAAGGAAGTGAAAAGTTATTTATAGAGTTTTCATGACCCACTGGGGAAAAGAAACTCTAGTTTCTATGACCTGCTAGGATAGAAAGTTATAAGCCAAGAACCAAGATATGTATCTTAATTCCACAATTCATTCTATGAGGATTAGGGTTATCAAACTAGACAGAAAGCAAAAGAAAATTACACCTAAACCCACATCCCTAGAGAATACAAAGATTAAACAAAATGCTGTAAAAAATTTCAGCATCATATAACAATGTGTGATAAACCCAAATGGAAATTATCACAGAGACATGCTACCTTAACATTTTAAAATCAATTCATGCGATACACTGTATTAACAGAATAAAAGATAAAAACTGTGTTTATCAGTAATTTCTGCAAAAAGCTAATCCATTCATTAATAATTTGAATCTAATGAAAAATGACAGAATACCCAACTAGGTCTGCCAAGTCCCATGGACATAGGTAGAGATGCAGATAATGTAGCCCTTGAATGAGTACTGAACTTGCTATCAGAAGTTCTGGGAAAAGATCAGATAGGCACTAAGTAGCTGTGGAATCTTGGGTATGTCTGGAAGTCTTCAGGTTTTGTGTTGTCTGGATACTCAACAGTTGCCCAGAATCCCTTTCAGCTTTGAGCTGAATCTACTCCAGTTCATTAGCCTACTGTCCCAAGTTATTGGAGCTGGCCCATCAACTTAATGATCACTTATCTAATCGTGCTGGTTCACATGCATGTTCTGACATGGCTCCCCCTGTGATTCAACACAGTATCTGTTGCACAGTGGCCCGAGGTAATGGAATGTGGCTAGGACCGTGACACTGCTTCCTCATATCTTCCTATGGTATTAAGAGGTATGACCTCTAGGATTGCTGTCTCCCTTGAAGTGTATCATAATCTTCACCAATTTCATCATCATTCTTTTTAAGTTCAAAAGAAAAGACATAACCGTTCAAGTACTTCGGTGGAGGAGTTGGATGGATGAGGATATGTTTCCTGTGAAGGATAGTCTTTTGTGAAAATGCAGAGGACATTCAATATGCCTAGAGGAAAAGAGAAAATCCTGTCTCACCAGAGATATTTACATTCAGGAGTGTCTCTGTAGTGCTGTTCTTTGAACTCATTATGTTACTGAAACACAGAATGGCTATTATCTGAAGCCAATTTGCCTAAATGGAATCCAAAACAAACATGCGCTCCATTATTAAAGTTGCAAAAAACAATGCTAAGAAGAAACATGTCAATAATTGTAGCTTATTTTTGACATCTTTTGCAGTCTAGTGCTCCGGATGTTTACAAGCATTGTCCTTTTGAAGTGTTCTCTTTGTTCTCATAGGCCGAGCATGGCAGTGCAAGTTGCACCATTCTGAAATCCAGTTAGGAACAATACATTTTAGAAGTGTCTGAATACTTTCATCAATTCCCCCACACACACACACACACCCATCTACCCCAGCATTAATAGGAAGTGGTGAAAAGTATAAACAACTAAAATTATTTCCAGCAAAAGATGTAAAGAGCAATAAAGTGAATTTGATCCAGTAAGTGAAAGTTCTAAATGATGGTTTAAAAGAACGTTTTGTAATACTTTACAAACATATTTGCCACAATTTGAAGTGAAAAAATGAAAGTCCAAATGTTTTACACAGTATTTTCACATGCATGAAGCAAAATGCACAAACAAAATGATGCAAGACAAAATGTTAACAAATCACTGCAGAGGGACAGATGCTCTTTTCTCTACATTTTACTCTGCTTCCCAAATCACTCACCATGCCTTGGAGTCAGCCAATTAGGCACCAAAACCTGTACAAACTGTGGGCTAAATAAATATTTCCCCCTTTAATTTTGGGTGTTGAGTATTTGTCTCAGAAATGAGAGAAAACTAAACATGCATTAAGTAGGCATCGATCCGCAATATGTCGTAAGTCCGTAAAGGTAGGAGTCGATATATCACTATCTCATTTTTTCTTGAACAAATGTGCATGTAGAGTATTAATATGAGAATGAAACTAGCATATACAAATGAAAGATGAAAGAAAAAAGTAGCATATAGAGAAAAATGGGTAAATTCATGCAGGTAAAAATATTTCAGATTTCTCCATTAATTTCTGCTCTCTCTCATTTTCCAAGTGAAACACAATTGTGAACATATCCACGTTGTTTGTTTCTAATAAATTCCTTTATATTGCTAAGCAATAGTCCCTGTGTTTATGTACTAGAATTTATTCACTCATTCACCTGTCAAGCGGCATAAATTTGGCAATTACAGTGGTACTTCAGTTCATGACCGTAATTTGTTCTATGGCTTTGCAAAAGTTGGCCACATTTGTGCCTGTCATTTAATGCATAATTTGCAAAAACAAAATTTTGCCAAATGCTTCTGCTTGTAAAGCAAATAGTTTGCAAACAAAAGGATTCATGAACTAAAGTACCACTGAATACTTATCCTATGGAAAAAGACTTTTTTAATTGAGTTCTATAAAGATATATTTAAGTATTGTCTATATTTTAAAAAAATCAACAGCTGCTCATATAATTAATAAGGGAAAAATTAGATAATTATAATCAACTCACTCAAATAAAATGCAGTACTTAAAACCTACATTTTCCAAGAACTTTTTATTAATACAATTTAGCAGTGCTGGGAATTGAACCAAAGGCACTGGTGGTGCTTTCTACCCCAACCCACATCCCCAGTTTCTCTCTCAACCTGCCAAATACTCAAGCTAGAACTGTCTCTTTCACCATGCACTAAATGACAATCAAGGTAGAGACCTAAATATTAAAACAGAAACACTAAACCTGCTGCAAAACAGGTTAGGTAGAACTCTTGGAGACATTGGGATAAGGAAAGAATGTATGAACAAAACCTCTGCAGCATGAAAATTAGCAGAAGGAATCAACAACTGGGATCTCATCTTATTAAAAAAAACTTCTGTACCACAAGGGAAACCAGCAGCAGAGCAACCAACAATATTGGCAAAAATTTTTACTAGCTGCTTCTCAGATAAAAGCCTACTATCTAGAATATATAAAGAGCTTAAAAAGATAAGCCCCCCAAATTTAAAGACCCAATTCAAAAATGGGCATCTGAAATGAATAGAGACTTTTCAGAGGAAGAAGTAAAAGCAGCTATGAAGTATGTAAAGAAATGCTCGACAATGCTGGTCATTTGAGAGATGCAGATGAAGACAACACTAAGCTTCCATCTCACTCCACAAACAAATGCTGGTGAGGCTGCAGGGAGAAAGGGATCATTCCTCACGGTTGGTGGCAACGCAGACTGGTGCAACCACTGCGGATATCAGTGTGGAGATTCCACACAAAATTAAGATTAGAGGCCCCATTTGACCATACTAGGTATCTATACAAAAGAATAAGAAGATTCATATCACAGTGACATGTGTGCACCCACGTTTATAGCAGCTCATTTTGTGATAGCCAAATCTTGGAAACAACCTAAATGCCCTTCAACTGGAGACTGGATAAAGAAGGTTAAAAAAAATAAAATAAAATGGAGTATTATTCTGCCATAAAGAGTGGTAAATTTGGGTCATTTGTACTCAAATGGATGTACCTTGAGGATATACTCATAAGTGAAATAGGTCACAGATGTGTAAATACCATATCTTTTCTCTGGTATGAGAAACTGAAGGTATAGATGAGTTTAAAAATGTATGATAGAGGCCAGAGATTTAGCTCAGTGGTTCTGGCGCCTGCCTCACAAGTGCAAGGTCCTGAGTTTGATCCCCAGTAACTACATACAATGCCGGGCGTGGTGACTCACACCCACCAGCAATCAATACCACATACCACGGTGCCAGGCATGGTGGCTCACGCCTGTCATCCCAGCACTCGGGAGGCAGAGACAGGAGGATTGCTGAGTTCGAGGCTTGCCTGGGCTCCATAGTGAGCTCAGGACCAGACTGAACTACAAAGCGAGACCCTGTCTCAAAAAAAAAAAAAAGTATAATAGATATTGTGAAATAGAAAATATTCAAAGAGAAAAGGGAGTAGGGGTAAGTAAAGGAGAGAAGAAAAATTTGATAGTTAAAAAAGGAAGCAAAGCTTATGTATGTGGGTTGTAGGGTGGGCAGGGGAATGGGAAAATGAAAATTAAATTTGTCATATAATAGTACAAATTCTCAAAGTTGAGTGTGATTATGATGTGTACATAAAATGTACCAATAAAATCAATTTTCAAAAAATAATTGTTTACAACAAATACTACAGTAGTGTCAGTGGTGGTTTTCCTATTTTGACAAATCTAATATAGGTATGTATAAGCTGAGTCTTATTTGAAGGAAATAAATATGAAATACTTTAAGGAAATATTAATTTTGAAATTATTATTAATTTTTTTGAGACAGGGACTCGCTTTGTAGTGTAGGCTGACCCTGAACCCGCTATGTAGCCCAGGCTGTCCTTGAACTCACAGTGATCCTCTTGCCTCTGCCTCTTGAGTGCTAGGATTACAAGGGTGAGCCACCAGGCCCAGCCAGCTTTGGAATTAATTAATAACTGGTTCAGAAGAAGTGTATATAAATAAGTGGGAAGCAACAAATGTGATACGATATTAACATTTGGAGAATCTTAGGTAAAGGTTAAATAATGTGCTGGAATTCGTTTTTATCATTTTTACAATTTTATGCAACCTTGAAGTTATTTCAAAATAAGTGGCAGGTAGTGAAGAAAAGCAAAACAATCATATGCTCTAGACCTACAGAAATGTGACTGAGGGAAATTCAGCAAAGGTTAAATAGTTTTTAATACCTGGATTGGAGGATTACATAAGAATTAAAGTATTTCCCTCAAAAATAGTCTTTCTGATTTTCTACTTTCTCTATACCAGGAGCATGTACATTTACAGTAGACGTTTCTTTATATCTTGAAGAGCGCTGTCAGGACCTCTGGCCCTTGGTCTCCTTGTCAGGAGCTGCCTCTGGGGTGCCAGCTTCCTGTCCCTGCTGCTTCTCTGCCAGCACACGGATGTATTCACCTTTGCTCCATCAGCAGCTATGCTGGTGCCAAAGTAGTTCTGAATGGGAACAGGACGGGAGGACAGCCGAGGTCTCGAGTGATTTGGAATGCCGCGTGCTTGTGCCTGGTGGTGACAGAAGGAATCCCCAAAGCAGGGGTGTGAGCACTGCTGGTGCCGAAGCACTCGGCCACTGTCTTATGGCCAGAGAGTTCCTAGCACGATCATTTGGATGGGGTTTCTATCTTGCTGAAGTGTCACCTGTTGTTTTCTTTTTCTTAAAGGAACTTATTTATTACAGATTGATGGAACACAGCTTCTTAATCTGTGAGTGCTCTGGAAAATTCCTGTCTCTTTATAATTTTTAAAAATATTTTTAAAACAAATTTCTACCAGTATTGGGCAGAAATAACAAGAGTCAGTAAATGTAGCAGTAATCTGAGAGCCTAATTGTCATACATGATTCAAAAATACATGAGTGGCTGGTGTGAGTTGAAAATGCTGCAGTCTGGGCTTTAAAATAAAATTAAATTTAAAAGATGTTTGGCCTGAAGAATGGCTTTGACAGGCTCTAGCCATGTTATTTCTGATTTCTCCTGGTTGGAAATGATGTTAGTGGATCCATGAGGTTCCCTCTGGGCTCAGATAGGACAATCCTATCATATCAGGATCGCAGAGTCTTTCCAGAGCTTCAAGAAGACACTTTCACAGCTTGATACTAGTAGACAATGTGGATTTTGAATGAGGTAAACTCCATACCTTATCTAGTAAACTTGTCTTACCATGAAACACCTTCCCTTTATGGCTTCAGAGTCACATGTCTCGGTGTTCTAGACTCTTCTGTTTTCTTTGCCTGAAGTTGTCCTCAAAGGTTGCTGTTTTAATTTAATCGTGAAGAAACATTTTTGACCCCTCACTTGGTGAAACTGAGCTTGTATTTAACTCAGTTTCTAAGAAACTCCTCTCCTTGATCAAGATAATTTAAAACCTGCTTCTATGACAAATAGCAGTTTTTGTGGAAAACTCAGTGGGTTTTCTGACATACGCCAAAATTAGAAGAAATAGGATAAGCCTTTGGAGCTATACTCTAGAAAAATTTTGATTTACTTTCCAAATACCAAAAAGAGAATATGTAAATATTTAGTCTTTTTTTTTCCAGAAAATACATTTAAATCATGATGGGAAAGTAAATGTAGGAATATAATAAGACTTGTCAATGCCTTTAGGCCTTTAGAGTTCAAATGTCTCTATTGTTCACATGAGCATGAGTTTTGTATTAATGGTAGTAACAACCCCACTGTCTTTTCCTAATAATATTTAGCATCTATAGCTATGTAAGGTGATTTATACAAATTGATTCACTTAATCTTCATAGTATCTTTATGGATTATGTGCTATAATATTCTTTTTATAAATGAAGAGACAGGCATAGAGAATCATTGTTTGACGCAGACAGCTAATACTGTAAACAGATTTAAATTCTAAAGCCTCACAACAGATTCTCAGGTTTTAGCTAGCTCATTTGCAGTTTCACTTATTATTGGAAGAAAATTTAAGGTCAAATTCCCCCTCTGTCTCTCGGCATAATTTACTGGGCGGTCTCCATTCCTTCTCTCAGTGATGTCTAGAAAATGTTTAAAAACAAGGCTTCTAAGGAGCATGATGTGCATATTTCTCCTGGGGCCAATTTCAGTTTCCTAACTTGATGCCACTAAGCGGGAAGTTTAGATGTGCCGTGGAGAATCTCTATATAGTATTTTTATCCAACATAATTTATATAAATTCCAGGAGCACAGCAAATAATAAAATGTTAGAAAATGATAAATTTTGAGTACTTGTTCCTTTACTTGCAATATAATTCAGTTAATAATTATACAAAAATAGCCTACCTCATTTAGTTCTAATCTTAACATTTTAATTGTGGGCTGCACTGTTCTGCTGAATTTTTGTCCTGCTCTGCCACCTAATGGCCGTACGTTGCAACTGCTGTATTCACCGCCGGTGTCTTGCTTCTCGGTAGTCAGTTGGGTGTTCTTAGAGGTGTGGAGGCTTCTTAACCCGCCAGCATTATCAGCTTCGAGGGTAATAGCACTTTGTTAGTTTAAATGTTCCAAGTCTTTTGAGATACATTCCCAGTTGGACCAGAGGATCCTCGAGTAAGAAGTAGCACTCTTTGTTTTCCACCAGGATCAGCGTCTCACCTCCACACCAGTGAGAAGCATCTCTAGGGTCGCCTCAGAAATGCCAAGTACACTGTCTAATACCCTAACGCTCAGCTCTCCCTCGCTGTGACAAATGCCTGAGTGTATCTTTAAAATGCATGATGGTAATTATTAAAGTATGGACTCTATTTAATGTATTAAAAATGACAATATAGTTGTTCCTTGATTTGTACTGATCTAGAAAAACCCATCACAAATTAAAAATATCATTAAGTTCAAATGTACAATATTTAACCCATCCAGCGTCGCAAGCCTCAGACCTGAGTAGCAGAGTATGGTGTCGTCCCTTCCTCTAGTACTGGGGTGCTGCTTGGGAGCCCCGGTTCTCTGCCCTGCCGGGCATCAAGACTCTTACCACTTATCCCTAGACCAGAAAAGGTCAAAATTCAAAATGTTGCTTCTACTATGTGCTATTTTCACACCATTACAAAGAAGAAAAATCACAAGTGAGATATCATTTGGTCAGAAATCAACTGTTTCTATTATTTAATTGATTTTATCGGTACATTTTATGTACACATTATGATCACAATCGACATCGAGAATTTGTACCAGTACATGACACAACTTAATTATCATTTCCCCCCATTCCTTTGCTCACTGTACACAAGCTTTGTTTCCTATATACACAAGCTTTGTTTCCCTTTTGTTTTATTAGTTTTTTTATACGGGGTCTCTCTTTGTAATTCAGGCTGGCCCTGAACTTACTATGTAGCTCAAGATAGCTTCAAACTCATGGCAACTCTCCTGCCTCTGCCTCCCGGATGCTGGGATTGCAGGCATGAGCCAACACACCTGGTATGCCTGCCTTTTTTCTTTTTACTATCAATTTCTTCTTTCCCTTCTTTACTAGCCCCTAAACCCCTTTTCCCTTTGAATGTTATCTTACTATTTCACAGTATCTACCACAAATTTTAGAACTTATTTACACCTTTAGTTTCTCATACCAGACAAAAGATATGGTATTTACACATCTGTGATCTATTTATTTCACTTATGAGTATGTCCTCAAGGTGCATCCATTTGAATCTAAATGACTCAAATTTATTGTTCTTTAAAATTGAGTAACACTTCATTTTATTAAAAAAAGAAACACATCTTCTTTATCCAGTCTCTAGTTGATGAGCATCTGGGTTGTTTCTGAGATTTAGCTATCACAAACTGAGCTGGTATAAACATGGGAGCACATATGTGGCTGTGATATCTTTTTTTAATTGAATGCTTTATTGGTACAATTTATATACATCTCACAATCACACATAACATTGGAGAGTGGATAAAGATGTGTTTTTTATAAAACGGAGTATTATTCTGCCATAAAGAATGACAAGATTGATTCATTTATGTGATATCTTTTAATTCTTTCATGTATATGCCTAGCAGAGGAATAGCAGGGTCAAATGGGACCTTGAATGCTAGTTGTTTGAGGAATCTCCACACTGATCTCCACTACAGAAGACTCTGGTAATATCCTCTTTCCTTTTATTTTTTTCGGATGCTAATCAGCTCACTTTATTTTTTTTAACATTTTATTGGTACATTATGTATACACATCACAAGTACAGTCCACATTGAGAATTTGTACCAGTATATGACACAACTTAATTTTCATTTTCCGCCTCCCCTACCCACCCTACCTCCCCCACCCCATATACACAAGCATCGTTTCCTTTTTTAATACCATCAATTTTTTTCTTTCTTCATTATTCACCCCAAGCCCCATTACCCTTTGAATATTTTCTATTTCACAATATCAATCATGCATTCTAGAACATATACATAACTTCAGTTTCTCATATCAGAGAAAATATATATTTGCACATCTGTGACCTATTTATTTCACTTATGAGTATGTCCTGAAGGTACCTCCATTTGAGTATAAATGATTCAATCTCATCATTCTTTATGACAGAGTAATACTCCATTTTATTTTTAAAAACCCACATCTTCTTTATCTGGTCTAGAGTTGATGGGTATTTAGGTTATCTCCAAGATTTAGCTATCACAAACCAAGTGCACATATGTCACTGTGATAGGAATCTTGTAGTTCTTTTGTGCGTATCCCCAGCAGGGGAATGGCAGGGTCAAAGGGAACCTCTAATCCTAGATTTTTGAGGAATCTCCACACTGATCTCCATAATGGTTGTACTAGTCTACATTCCCACCAACAGTGGAGAAGGGTTCCTTTCTCTCTTTCTCTCTCTTTCTTTGAGGAATCAGCTGTAAAGTGAGTTCTTCAATAATTGAACAAATGTTTCCAAGTGCTGGCTTGAAGAAGTCACAAGACAATTCCCCAAGCTCAGGCTTCAAAAAACACCTGAATTAACTGAAGACACAGATCATTTTAGTCTCCACAAAAAAAGAGGGAAGCAACTTTCATAGTATTTGTGCTTTTACCAACAAGAGAAAGATTCCTTAAGATGAAGGGTTGTGTGTACAGAGCATTTTGGAAGCTAGGGATAGATCTTGTGGTCTTCTATTCTGTTTTCTTCTGTCCAATCACCTGGTCTATCTTGATTCTGATGTTTCCATGGCAATAAACACCATGGAACACAGGTGTTCACTTAGCCATGGAGATAGTCTGAAGGATTTCTCACGTCTCTTGACCACAGCTGAAAGTCCGGAGCCTCTTCAGGTGAGCCTCTGTGAAGGAAGGGCCGTGGGGATGGGGGAATGTGTGTGTGTGTGTGTGTGTGTGTGTTGTGTGTGCACGCATTCTTCCATACCTTCTTTATAGCTAGAACATCATGAAAAAATGATGGATTTGCCATTAGTGCTGGGATGATGACCACAAATGGTGGTGCACTGATTTATGAACTTAATTCTTTCTGTGATTGTGCTCTCAAATTGAATTGGATGAGAACCAAATCAAATTTCTCTATAAGGTCAACACTGAACCTAACCACTGGATTTGATTCAGTTCTGATCCAATTTGGTTTGAGACCAGAGTCATGGAAACAATTAAGTTCCCGAAACAAGGCACCACTGTAAGTGGATATAACTTTCTGGAAAGCATTTTAATGTGGACTATCATAAGACGCCACCACGCTCATGGTTCCCACTTATAAAAATGTGATAATAAAAATGACCAGTAATTTATGAACAAATGAGTTTGCTACAGATTTATATCTAATGGCACTGCTGTTAATGAGCTTATTATTCTAATGATCATTAATCATCTAACCCAGTGGTCATTCAGAAGTGACCAAAGAAGAGCCAGGAATAAAAGAGTACCTAAGAATTACTGAAAAACCAATCATATGTTATTACGATAGACTGTGATCTGTTTCTCTTGATGTGACATCATACACATATGAATATATATGAATATATATATATATATATTCTAAAATAAAACCAAATACTACCTTAAAATCCACCAAAAGGATTTAGTGGTTATCTGTATCTGTAGATGGCAATAGCATGGGCATAAGTGTTTTCATCTTTATCCTTTCTTGTGTTTTTCAAACTCCATGCAAGGATCATCTTCTCAGATGATGCAAGTTCTTTCAACTCTCAGAAGGCGAAGAATGAGAGGACTCCAGTCGTGTTCGGTAGACAAGATGATCATACAGTAACACACCCGCACCAAGAGAGAAAAAGACCTCTTCCGCCTTCTAGGGGATATTCATAGGATGCACTTTTATCCAAACGGGATAATTCCGAATAGGAAAAGGAGACAGGATATTATTGCCTAAGTACATAACTCGCATCTCTCTAACATCTTAAATGTTTTGTTGTTGTTCTGAACCCTCAGGAACTGACGGAGACGGAGGACTCAGCCGCATGACTTCATGGCAACCTCAAACGCCAACACAGACGCCTCGGAATCAGAGAAGCCCTGTTCGGGTCTCAGTTCCAAGGGGAGCTCCTCTGGGAGTAACCTCCACTTTTCCTCCGTCCTTCCCAGAACCGCCGCCGCCTCCTTCAGAGGGTACGTCTCCCGCCGCGAGACGACAACTCTCTACGAAGGATGCATCCTGGGCTGCTCAGCCCCTACCCTCCCTCCTGTCCAAACGACGGAGACGAGAAACGCGAGAGAGCGCGCGGAAGGAAGGTCGGACTCCGGCCAGCCCCGGGCTGGCTCGCAAGCCGCCCCCTGACCCGCAGGTCTAGGCCAGACCCGGCCCGGTTCTCACCTTGTGGTGTCGCTGGAACCCCTGCTTTTCTCTCAGTACCTAATTAAAGATTAAAATATCTGTGATCATTGGTACTAGCTTCAAACTATGAATTTGTGTTTTTATATGTTAAAAAATCAGATGTCAGTATTCAGGCAATACTGTACTAGGCTAAATTAACAAGAGACACCCTCCAAACGACAGCCTGTGACAACCACCGTTGATGTCATTTCTGCCAGAACAAATCCCCCTACCGGGTTGGTAGGAAAATGGTATATATTTTCCTGTGAGGTAAAGATGAAGAAGGAGCTGTATTGCATGACTCCTCCCCGCTTGTGAACCCACAAAGCCTTCCCCGTAGCTGACATAAAAATTATTCCTTTTGGGATGGAGAGTTAGCTCAGAGGTTCCAGCGCCTGCCTCGCAAGTGCAAGTTCCTGAGTTCGATCCCTGGTAACCACATACAATGCTGGGCGTGGTGACTCACGCTCACCAGCAATCAATACCACATACCACAGTGCCGGGCGTGGTGGCTCACGCCTGTCATCCCAGCACTCGGGAGGCAGAGACAGAAGGATTGCTGAGTTCAAGGCTTGCCTGGGCTACATAGTGAGCTCAGAGCCAGCCTGAACTACAAAGCAAGACCCTGTCTCAAAAAAGAAAAAAATTATTCCTTTTGAATTTCATTTTATTTCATTTTGTTTGGGTCCTATATCACTGCTTTATCTTTATTTATCCCTTAACTTTTCCTCTGTCTTTAAAGAGTTTTGTGTCTCTGTCTCTTTCTTTTTAAGGAGGAAAGATTTATTTTGGCTCGCAGCGCGTAGAGGTTTTAGTCCACAGTCTGTGGCTCCAGGCCAGGGAGGCGCAGGGCAGAGGGGCAGCACAAAGGGATAACAGGGCAGCTTGTGTGTCTCTTGTAAAGAGTGTAAGTTTTATTTCCTTAGCCTGATCTGAGAGTCATTTTGATCCAATACACACTGACGCAGGCAGCCCCTTCACACTGCGTGCAGCACCTGGTCAGTTCAAAATCACATCTTCCTCTGAATTTTGCTATTTTTGAAATTGTTGCTAGTCATGCTTTTGTCATTTTTAAATTCCTTCTTCTACACTTCTTTAAAAAATCTTTTCTCTGCCCTTTTCCACTCAAGTGATACAAATTTCATAACATACTTTCTTATTTTAACTCAGATTTAGTTACACATATCTATGAATGTATCAAAATTCAAATCTTTGACATCCTGAGAATTTAACTAATTGTTACTTCCCCTCCCAGCAAATGAGGCATTTATCACGCTTTTGCACAGAGTGTGGCGTTGCTTGCACACCTGTAATTCCAGCTCTTGGGGATCGGAGGCAGGAGGAGAGCCATGAGTTCACGGCCAACCTCGACGGCGCAGCAAGAACTTGTTTCAAAAAACTAGAGAACAAAAAGAAAAGGAATTCTTTGTTTCTTCATTTATTCTCTTATCCCTAATGTTATGTTAATAAAATGAAGAATTCATAATTATGGATGGTGTATTGAGCAGTGCGTTCTGGAGAAATGGCTTGAATGAAGACACACAATTACGTAAGGATTTTCAAGAGTAGCTGACAGTGGCCACCTGTAGAGTCCGTGCGAAAGGTACAAAGGGCTCTGTGAGCGCTGGAGACCCGAAGGGTCCAGCAGCCTGGAGGTCCGTGTGATGTCCCATCCAAGTCCCTGTCCGAAGGCGCCAGGTCTGTGCTGGAGGCTGAAAATGTCACCTGAGGTTAAGGTGACGACAAGCTTCTCCAAAGACACAGAAGTGAGCCTTCCCCTTCATGTCCCTTTAATTCTGTTCAAGCGACAAAGGTGAGTCTTCTGCCTTCAGTGAATCCCCTCAGCCACACTCAGAGCTGTACTGATCCGATTTAGTCACGCATTTCTTACCCAAGTTGACACAATCAGTTAAACTATCCCAAGTAGCTTTCTAACCTTTTTGAAAATGACTCCACAATTATGAACATAAAAACAGTGCCGTGACTAACCATCATGCTCTTTACTCAGTGTTACAGATTACTCAATGTTACAGATTACCTCATTCGGTTGCCTTCTCCCTCAGCACACACAGAGGGCCACACACGGAAGCAGGAGTGTTTCTGAGCCATCAAGGGTGAACTGCATATACCATGGTCCTTATTCCTAATGCTACAGCGTCTTTCCGAAGAAGAGTGATATCACCTGGTTTAACCATATGGTGGCAGTCGAGTTCTTAAATCTGCAGAGACATATAAACAGTCTGCGGCCCACATTCATGCTTTGTCATCCTACTCGATAGATCGCACAACTCTGAGAGCCACTGTCTGACCTGGCTTCCAGGGTAGGGTTAAAGGTCACATGTCCTTAGTTAGCAGATCCTTTAGCCTGCTTTCACATGGAGAACATGAATGAGTAGACTGTTGTTTCCTTTGCATTTTTCCGGTTTTCTGTTGTGACTGGATCCAAGTCATGCTTTCCTGGCTCATTCTCATTGAGGGCTGTTTTGTTCTGCTGCGAACAGCCTAATGGTTGGGCACAGTATGTGTCTGTTCTTTGGTACCATGACTTGATTATCTATGCGGTTCTTGTGTGATTTTACTATACATATGGTTTTATTTCCTTCATCAAGAAACAGTGGAGTTATTTATCCTATGCCATACAACAGGATGTGCATTGTTTAGTTTACAAATATAGGGATATCTTTCTAGAGATCTGTTGCCACAGTTGTAACTTATAAAGACATCAGAGAATAGACTTTGTACAGTTTGAATCCTACGGTGATTTGTTTTTTTGGCTAAACTAAGGTGTAGGTTTTATCCTGGTAAATGTTCTTTGAGGACCTGGTGGAGTTTGTGTCCTGCTTCTGTTGAGTGGTGAGTTTTTACAGATGTCAGCTGTAATAAGATAGGTTACAGTGTTGGTCAAGTTTTCTACACACTGACTGGTTGTCAACCTGTCTGTTTAGTAATGGAGAGAGGGCATTGGGATTTTGAAGTAACTATAGATTTTTTTTTCTATATGCTTTACAATTCCTTCTGTTTTGCCTTGTATTTAGAAGTTCTTTGATGCATACACATTTAGATATTGGTAGGTTAAAAACAAAAGGATAGGAAAAAATACATTACACAAATTTCTAATTGAATTAGGGGTGGCTTTATTTATGTCAAATAAGGTAGATGTCAGAACAATACAAATTTCCAGGGAAAAAGAGAAATGTTGACATCAATGTCATTATATTTAAAGTGGATTTCTGGCTGAACATGGTAGTAGATGCATGTTAATACCAGCACTCTGGGAGGCTGAGTCAGGAGGATCACAATTTCAAGCCCCATCTGGACAACTTAAGGGATATTTTCTCAAAGTTAAAAGAAAATAAAAAGGTTGAAAGTGTAGCTCAGTGTGAAGCCCTTGAGTTAACCTCCAGGACCACAAAAAATAAAAATAGAAAAAGGTAGATTTCTTACAGACAGCATATAGTTAGGCCTGCTTTAAAAATAGGATTTCATCAGGGCCGGAGATTTGGCTCAGTGGTTCCAGCGCCTGCCTCGCAAGCGCAAGGTCCCTGGTTCAATCCCCGGTAACCACATACAACAATACTGGCAATCAGTACCTCATACCACAGATGCTGGGCTTGGTGGCTCAGGCCTGTCATCCCAGCACTTGGGAGGCAGAGACAGGAGGATTGCTGAGTTCAAGGCCTGCCTGGGCTACAAAGTGAGCTCAGGGCCAGCCTGAACTACAAAGCGAGACCCTGTCTGAAAAAAAAAAAGGATTTCATCAGTCTGTCTTTGTGTTAGTGGGTTACATCCATATCTTAGCCTAGTCAGGCTGCTCTAATAAAGCACCATAAATCAATTTCTTCTAAATACTAGAGATTTACTCCTCGCAGTTCTGCATCAGCTGCCAACAGACTCGAGGCCCGGGGCCACCTGGGACTCACCGGTGGCATGCACAGAGCACTGCCCTGGCCTCTCTCTGGGGGCGTGAACCCCACTCACAAGGGCTCTTTCCTCACGGCCGCTCACCCGCTCGTGCCCTATATCCCGCTGCCACGAGGGCTGAGTTTGAGCATAAGACTCTGCTGGCGATGCAGACATTCACACGGCAATAGGTCCTTGCAACTGAATGCGTTTCCTTCCCTGATGGACTGCAGGGTCACCAATTTATTGTTCTTTACCTATCTCCTCTGAATAAAAGGGAAAAAAATAAACTCAAGCGGGGGTCTGGAGTGACTCAGTGTGCCGGTTTTGTTTGCTGGACTCGAACAATTATGTAAATGCATGGCAGGTTGTGGGAGCCGGGCTTCCTCCTCACGGAGCGGGAGGTGGGAGGTTACAGATAAGCAAGAAGGTGTTAGAATGATCCATATGGGGATGGGTTAGAGTGGAGACATGACATCAGGATGAACTAAATTCAGTTTCATTTAGCTACAGATGGATATCTATCTATCTATCCATACATACATATATATGATATATATCACATATATAGGGTTTTCTCCCCCCTGCTATCAGTTGAGCGGGTCTGAAGCCGCACTGAGAACACTTGACCTTCAGACCTTAAATCCCAGTGCTGTCCTCCAGCACCAGGAGTCGGGGCTCCCTGAGAAAGATCTTGCTCAGGGATGGAGCGGTAAATAAAACAAGGTGAGCCTAGAGCATCTGATAGTACCATAAAGTAAAGAAATAAATAATAACAACACCGAGAATAGCTACGTTTATGGGAATATGTCAAAAGAGTCAGAAGCAAAATGAAAGCCCTCTCGGTGGCCAAGGAGAAATATTCTGAGGAACATATATTTTATAATGGACTCCTGAATCATGACAAAAATCATTAAAAAAATAAAAATCCACGATTCCACCGAGGTGTGGCGGCACATGCTTGTGATCCCAGCATGTGGGAGGCTGAGGCAGGAGGATCCCTGCGAGGTCAAAGCCAGTTTGGGACACATAGTGAGTTCAAAGCCAGCCTGAATTACATAGTGAGACGATGCCTCCAAATAACTGATCAGCCAACATCTACGGGTCCAGACTGGTAGGAGGACATGCCTACCCGGGTGGGCTGCGGTAGACACATCTCCTTTGCCCTGGTTATCCCGCTCTCGAGAGGACGCAGCGACATTCTTCACTCCGCCTTTTGATGTCTGACTGCTGACAGCTTTAAACTGCACAGCCACCCTCCCCGGCCCCACAAGGGTGCCCACTGCAGAGCCCGCCCGCGTGCTGCCTTACCAGGGAGGCCAGACTCTGTCTAGTCCCTAATCACCGTCAGCAACTTGCGTTTAGAAGTGCCCGGGTAGTTGCTTTCTGTGTGGTGTCTGGAGTCTGAGGGCGACTTCGGTCCTGTCGGGCACCGCGAGCCCCCCGCCCCCTCCGCACCTGCACACCTCCCTTCTGTTCTCGCTGACTTCATTTCCCAAACATACAGGGCGTCCGCGTGTTTTCAGGAGAAATGCCCGCAGAGAAAAGAAGACCCACAGAAGTGCTATTTTCTCCTGCGTCTTTCCTTCTCTGTTTCCCACTTCCTCCACCCCTGTGGGTTGGCAACCGATTCTCTCGATATCTGGGTTTTATTTGCAGTGTTTCTTTTTTTTTTTTTTTTTTTTTGCTTTTTGGAGACAGGGTCTTGCTTTGTAGTTCAGGCTGGCCCTGGGCTCACTATGGCCCAGGCAAGCCGCCGCGAACTCAGCAATCCTCCCGTCTCTGCCTCCCGAGTGCTGGGATTACAGGCGTGAGCCACCACGCCCGGCATTATATGTGGTAACCGGAGATCGAACTCAGGTCCTTATGCTTGCGAGGCAGGCGCCGGAACCACTGAGCTAATCCTCCGGCCCTGCAGTGTTTCTTTTTACAGTGGTTGGGAAAATGCATGGTTTTCTTTTGTCGTCCCTGCTGAGGTGACATGAAGTGTATGCTCCTTTGCTTTGTTTTTCTTTCTTATTTTTGTTATGCTGTGGAGCACACCCAGGGTCTCGCACATGCTGGGCAAATGCTGTCCCGCTGGGTACACCTCAGCTGTCCTTTGTCCCCCCACATTCAGTAGTACTGCCAATAG
>PVIC010033192.1:0-20236 GCA_004025085.1 Thryonomys swinderianus
AAAATCAGAAGATGCTTAAGCAAGATGTAACTTCAGACTTCCAGCTCACCAAAAGCAAACCCAGGATCAAGGAGGTAGGATAATTCATTAGCCAGCCAGCTGGACAATCTGAAGTGATAGCAGCAGAAGTAACGAAGCAGATGAATGAGTCTCTAGAAAACGAATCAAATCAGAAATAATCTCTCACATAACTACAGAGATGGATGGTGACTGTGATGAAAGACATGGTTAGTGAATCCAGAACAGATACAGGTTAAAAAAAAATAGAGGAGCTTAGGAAAATATGGAAATCACGAATGCTCTACACAGGAAACATGGAATCCATGAAACAGAATCAAACAGCCATCCAGATTAAAAATTCCACTGAGGGCAAGTGTGGTGGCTTACATCTGTAATGCCAGCATTTGGGAGGCGGAGGCAGAGGCAGGAGGATTGCTGAGTTCGAGGCTTGCCTGGGCTCCATAGTGAGCTCAGGGCCAGCATGAACCTGCCTGGGCTCCATAGTGAGCTCAGGGCCAGCATGAACCACAAAGCGAGAGCCTGTCTCAAAGAAACCCCCACTAAACAAAGGAAAGAAACAAACAAAAAGAAATCAACAAGACAACAGATGCCAGCAGGGCTGTGGGAAAAAGGAATCTTTCTCCACTGTTGGTGGGAGAGTAAATGGGAGCATTTACTGTGGAAATCAGTGTGGACATTCTTTAAAATTCTAAAACTAGAGGTTCCCTTTGACCCAGCTATGCTCCTTCTTGGTATCTTCTCAAAAGAATTAAAAGCAGATGGTAGGGGTTTCAGGATGACACAGGCCAAGTCTCCAGTTGGATTCAAGAATGAGAATGTCAAACAGAGGACACTTGGTGGCTTAGCCATCTACAAGCCTTCTTGGGAAGCTTTTGTGAGGGACAAGCTTGTGCATTTCAGATAAAACTGAAATTCAGCCAAATTACAAGAAATTGCTATGGAAAGAGAAGGCTGGAATGTTATAGGAGTCCCAGTTCACGGAGCAGTACCAAGACCACTTGAAACATCGCTATTTAGCTGAAGAGGAAAGACTAAGTAAGCAACTGGAAAAAAAAAATAACCAGCCTTTGTGAGAAGAAAATGCAACCAGCCTTTGCCTGAAGAACAGTGTAGTGTTGACCATGCTTTGTCTGAAGACCAATGTCATCAGCCTCGGCCAGAAGGACAATGTAACACAACAGTAAATTCCATGATTGTTTCAAAGAAAAAGAAAACATCCAATCAGAAAGCACAAGAAGAATACGAGCAGGTACAAGCTAAGGATGCTGCTAAGAAATAGGAATTCAAGAACAGAAAGTGAGAGAGAAGCTCAAAGGCTCTACACAAAGAAAAAAATGGAAGTGTTCAAAATACTGAGCAAAAGGACTAGAAAAACAAATTTATAAGTGGAATATCTTCTTAAAAATGCAAGAATAAAGTTGTCAGACTGTTTGGTCCTCAGGCTAAAAATACCCACTGGGCTTTTATGTATAGATAAAGGAATAGTCCCTGAAAATAAACCAAATTTGTCAACATAATATGAACTGCTAAAATGAGCAAATGTATTTTTTCTTGTAAAAGAAAAAAAATTTTTTTGAGACAGGGTTTTGCTTTGTAGTTCAACCTGGCCCTGAGTGCACTATGTAGCCCAGGCAAGCCTTGAACTCAGTAATCCTCCTGCCTCTGCCTCCAGAATGCTGGGATTACAGGGATGAGCCACCACACCCAGCACTGTGGTGTGTAGTACTGATTGCTGGTGTGCATGAGTCACCACGCCCAATATTGTTATATGTGGATATCGGGGATCAAACCTGGGACCTTGCACTTGCTAGGCAGATGCTGGAATCACTGAATTAAATCTCTGCCCCAAAATGTGTTTTTTTTCTATACAATGGAGTATTACTCTGCCATAAAGAAAGATAATTTTGCAACACTTCTAGTTAAATGGATGAACCTTGAGGCCATACTCTGAAGTAAAATAGATGGACACACACGTTTAAATACTGTCTTGCTTCTCTGGTGTGAGAAACTGAAAGTGTACATGAGAATTAAAATGTACAATAGATATTGGGAAAGAAAGAAAATGAAAGAGAAAAAAATAGAAAGAAAATGTTCAAATGAGAAGGGGAACAATGGAGGAGAGAGGAAGGAAAAAAGGGAGAAGAAAAATAAGAATATGAAAACAAAGCTTTTGTAGATAAGGAATAAAAGGGGATGAAGGGAGAGGACAGGATGGCCAAAAAGCAACAAGATATATCACATATAGGTGCAAATTCCCTTGATGACTGTTATCATTATGTGTATCTAAAATGTACCAATAAAAAATCACAGAAAAGAAAAATATCAAGCCTGGATGATTTTATTGCTCAACAAGCATTAAAAAGGACAGAAAATTCTGTTCCAATAATTTCCAAATAAAGCAGAAAAGAGAATTCCTCCTAATTCCTTGTGAATTTAAGTATATGTTTAATGCAAAACCACACATAAATAAGAAGCAAAAATATAGCCCAATCATATACATGCAAAAATGCTAAGCAAAATATTAGCAAATAATTTAGCAATATATCAAGACCAGCTTGTGTTTTTTCCTAGAATGTAAAGTAAAATCTCCTTATGTGATTCAAACTATAACACGAAAAAACTTACATGATATTTGTTACAGGTCTAGTTGCGGAGTAATAGAACTTCCTTAACTTGAAAACTTGAAAGGATATTCAGCCTTTTTATTTTACTTTTTTTGTGTACTATGAGCGCCAAGAGGGCAGAGCTTGTTCTTTGTTTTTTTTTCCCCTCGAGATAGGGTCTCGCTTTGTAGGTCAGGCTAGTCCTTAGCTCACTATATAGCACAGGCAAGCCTCGAACTCACAGCAATTCTTTGTCTCTGACCTGGGTGCTGGGATTACAGCGTAAGCCACCACACTCGGCATTGTGCGTTTTTATTACCGTCTGGCTCACGTATAGCACAGCCCTTGGCACACTGTAAATCTGTGCTGCATTAAGGATGGACCTAGTATTTGCCAAAGAAAGCATGTGGAATTGGCGGACGCAGCACGCACTGCCCACAGCGTTTAGCAGACCCACCCAGAACACCCGTTCGGAAAGCTTCAGCGCCAGACCTGACGCATGCGCATTTTAACGCCTAGGCAACGCACGGGTTGAGGGGCGGGGAACCTTTACACCCCTGATGCTGGGCTACTCTCGAGCGAGTGGGCGGGGCGATTGAAGCCTGCGCAGTAGTAGGATGTGGGCGGGACTGATATGGCGCCTGCGCAGCCGGTGGCGAACAGGAGGGGTGGGGATGGGGCGTCTTGGGGGCGGGGACCGTGAGGGAGGCTGGGCGGGCCGGGCTAGAGGCGCCGCGGGGTTGGTTGCTGCCCTGAGGCCGGAGTCAACGGATCCGGTCCGTGCCACCGGGCGACCTCGCTGTCCGGCCTCAGCGCGGAACGAACGAGCGAGGCAGTGCTACGCGGTAAGAGCTAGGTCGGGTCTCCTCAGCGTGCGCTTGCGGATCAGTTTTTCTCCTGAGCGCCGCCCGCGCGGCCAGGCCCGGGCAGCCCCGCAGACCCCGGCGGGCCCCGCGCCTGCGCTGTTTCCCTGCTGGGCCCCCCCAGCCCGTCTGCGCCTGCGCTGTCCCCTTCCTGGGCTCGGGGGACCGACCAGTTTGTGCACCGCCGTTTGCCCTGTGGACCTACGGGGCCGTGGGGTGTCTCGGCGGGTGTTGGGTTCCGGGTGGTTCTGGGTCCCTCGCCTCCGCGCGGAGAAAGAGGCTGCGTGTTAGACACCGCCCGGTATCCCTGGTTTCTTGCTCCGGGCAGGGACCACGTTCCTCCGGGCTCCCAAAAGCTCAGCGCTCGGGAGGAGGGACCTCGAGCTGAGGAGTCTTTGGGTGCGGCGGTCGCTGTGTCTGAGGGGCTCCGCCGGGGTAGTTTGCAAGGGCATCTCGAAGCAGGCGAAATTTTCTTTGTTGATATCTGGTTAATTGTATCACATTGGCTATGAATAATTCAGTGTATGGCTGTGGAAATGTTGCATTTCTAGCAATTTGGTAATTGTCTAGTTTAAGTGGTTAAGTTTAAGAGTGCATAGTTCGTTCTTGGGCAGCCTGATCTGGAGATGACTGGGAGAGAAATCAGTTTCCAGGTAGGTTTAGCCTATTTATAAAAACACACAAATTCTTATGGGTCGTTCAAATTATAGGGAACTTGATTTGCGGATGCCCGTGGTATTTTGCTCTAAAATACAGGAAGGGGCAATAAAAATTCTTAATAAATTCGTCTAGTTGATGACAGGGAAAAATCGTTTTGTTATGGAGAGTATCTCAAACCATTGATAATGGTTTCCTAAGTTTACAACAGATACAAGAACCTTAAAAAATATTGTAGAGGGAGCCTAGCAGTTTGCTGTCGCTTGTGAGGATGCATCTTGAGGTAAATTCAGAGCTGTGTTCTTCCCAGACAACAGCGGTGTTTTTTGAAAGTTTGGGGTGAGAAGATTCCAGTTTTGCTGATGTAGGTGGTACTAAAGGGCTGTCGATTGCCTTTCAACCAATCAGAAATGGAAAAATTTTGAAAAAGTGCAACTGTGTTGAGCACATACTAACTTTTTTCTTTGTCGTTAGTGTCTAAACAATACACTATAACAATTTTATTTTTAAAATCCAACTGTATAGCATTTTAAATTCTCTGTAGATCATACTGTTGGTTTAGGTAGTGTAATCCAGAGAGGATTTAAAAGTATACTGGAAGATGTACACAGGTTTTGTGCAAATACTTTGGCACTTCAGCATCCACATTTTTGGTATCTGCAGGGATCTTGGAATGAATCCCCGGATACTGAGGGATGACTGTATTTCTTAAATCATTAAAACAAATTATAGAAAGTATACATAAGTGTTATTAAATGGGGATAACAACACAAAGGGATATCATGAAAGAAGACGAATTTTGGTCTGGATAAAAATTTTCTGATCCAGGGCCGGAGGGTTAGCTCAGTGGTTCCGGCGCCTCCCTTGCAAGCGCAAGGACCTGAGTTCGATCCCCGGTAACCACATATAATGCTGGGCGTGGAGACACGCCCACCCACAATCAACACCGCATACCACAATGCCGGACGTGGTGGCTCACGCCTGTCATCCCATCACTCGGGAGGCAGAGACAGGAGGATTGCTGAGTTCGCGGCGGCTTGCCTGGGCACCATAGTGAGCTCAGGGCCAGCCTGAACTACAAAGTGAGACCCTGTCTCAAAAAGCAAAAAAAAAAAAAATTTTTTTTCTGATCCAATAACCTTTTAAATAAAGATATCTTATTTCACCTTTTGATTTAGGACACACACAGTGTTCTCTTAGCATATTTAGATAGCTGGAGAATGCTTAGTAAAGTTTTTGTGTAACCCAGGAATAGGGGTTTCCTTTTTACTGAATTTAAGTGTGATATTGATTGTTGTGCCATAGAAAAGCCTTATCACTGTCTGCTTGGTAACAGTCCAGATATCTGAATATCAGGTACAGTATCATAGTGAGTGGAGAGAGATTGTAGTAGTTGTGGTTAAGGCCCAATTTGTATTAGAATTTCTGTTCCGTACTCTCAAACTTTTAAGTTGTATATCTGCACTGTGTTCTCTTGACACGTGATTTCTCTGAAGCAAAGGTTCTTTTTATAACTGACTTGACATAGTACTTTTGATCAGATGACTCAGTGATAGTATTGCGTAGGTTCATAATTACCTGTAGTATCAGGGTTGGGTTTTCTTAACGTGTAAGAGTTGCTGTATAACCATGTGCGTACTTAAATCACATGAGCAACTTGCACATAGTGTTACACAAACTCTTCAGCTCAGTAGAGGAATGGTGTCAGTGCCAGGAGGCTGAGGAGATTCTCTTCTTGGGTTTATGGCTTTGAGTAAGTCAGTTTTCCTTTTTGGATTTTCATTTTCCCATCTGTTATGTTTGGGGGCATAGAAAGGAGCCTGCAATGCAATTAACATTTGCAGTGTCCTTGTCACCAGAATCTTCCATCAGTCTTCCGCAGGTGTTCTCACCGGTTCCATGACACTAGTCTCTCTTCAAAGATGGGAGGGGTGTGGGGAGGGATGGGTGATGTTATAAAATAGAGGAGAATGAATCTGAGATACTGTAGAATCAGGCCCGTCAGATGTTGAATGGCCCTTACATAGGAGAACAAGGGCAATATGGGAGTTTTTCCATAAAGCTAAATTTACTCAAAGCACTGTCATTTCTTTAAAAAGTGTCCTAGTTTTTTTTTTTGGTGTTATAGTTAAGCATCCAGCTGGGCATGATGGTATTGTGGTCAGTCATTTGAGGTACTTGAGAGGGTGAGGGAGGAGTATTGCCCGAACCCATGAGTTCAAGGCCATTCTTGGCCCTGAAAAGAGAGAAAGGAGGGAATGCAGGCAGGCTGGCCTAAGTAATTTTAGCATCGGATGCCAAGGGGGAGGGATGGCTTCAGACTGTTCCAGAGTGAACGTAACAGATGATCTCTGTGTCTGTGAAGCCTTTAAAATTCATGGTGGTTTGTTCATTGGCCCAAATAAGACTGAGTTATAGAATCATAGTCTCAAAAACTACAGTGGTTCAAAATGTATCCAAGCGACATTAAAATTTCTTGAATTAAAATAGTGTAACAAATTTAATAAAAAATGACAAGTGTAATCTCTTAATTCTTCATAATGCTAATTTTTATATTTTAGTATATGTGCTGCTGAAGCGAGCACAGCTAATTTTTATATTTTAAGACCAACCACTCATAGCCTCCCCTAGTTCTCAATTTTTTTTTTTTTTTTGTGGTACCAGAGATTGAACTCTGCCCCTTGTGCGTCCAAAGTTGGTGTGGTACACTTGAGCTGAATCCCCAGCCCCTGGTTCTCAATTTTAAAGGATAATTTAACAGTTCCATGAAAGAAATCTGTGAGAGAAGAGTGGTAATTTTTTAAAAATAGTACTTCTTTTCCTATTATGTTCCCCACATCTACATTGTATTTCTTTATTTTTTGGTTAAATCCAAAGGTTTGCTAATGCCGTATCTTTTCAAACTGTTAAACTCTTAACAGTCACGTTCCCACTTAAAACCACTCAGCTCTTCCACTGTGTTTGTACTATGGTCTCCTTAGCTTGGACCCAGGATACTTCATTACTGGGCTTTGCTTTGGACTCTTATGCTTCTCTCACTTCTGTGTAGATGTTTCATTGATCTGTGCTGAGCATCTATCTCTTTCTCCCTGGAAATTTTTCATTCTCTCTGTCTCCCTCTGCTGGAATGTTCCCTCATTTCAGCAGGTGCCACCATGCCTGGAAGGCTTCCCTGGTCCTCCTACGTTCCTGCAGACTTGTCCAGCGTCCTGTACACTGAAGATTTAACACACTGTGGCTTGTCTGCTACCTCAACTAGACAGTGACACACTGTGTAGCAGAATGGGTATAGCTTGCCTGAAAATTGTTGAATTTGCTGAGCGCTGGTACAGTATTTACCACGTCAGTGAGGTATCATTCCAGTTGTACTCTGTGAGACATCTACTAGTGTATACCGACTTTCAAGTCTGTTTAATGGGAATGTTGAATTCAGAGGATTTTTTTTGTTAGTTGATCGAACTCAGGACCTTGTGCTTCCCAGGCAGGTGCAGTGCCACTGAGTCACATCTCCAGTCCCTGGAGGATTTATTTTGTTTTGTTTTTACTTTTTTAGTTCTGGAGGATTGAACCTAGGGCTTTCACACTGAACTATATCCCACACCTGTAATCTCGGCGCTTAGTGAACTGAGGCAGGAGGATCACCATGAGTTTGAGGGCAGTCTGAGCTGCATAAAGAGTTAAGGCCAGCTTGAACTACATAGGGAGGCTGCCTCAAAAAACAAAACTGGGTCTAGCTGAGTTCCCACATTTGCTAAACTAGGCTTAAACTTTCGATCTTTCAAAAAAAACGCTTGAGCCTCTCAGGGTGCTGGGATTATATGCATGCTCCACCAGACCTGACTTTGAATTCAGATCTGATTTCCTGAAAGAGGAGACCTTATTTTTAGTTTTATCATTCAGAAACCAGACAAGGTCAGGGGTGTTCAGGGTGGTATGACTGTAGACAGTGGACATTGTTTAGAAACCAAATGGCCATTGTCTTTGTTTCCACCTCTGGAAGAAAAGTGTATTTGGTATGGATTACTTCCCTTTTTCTCTTGTCTTCTCTCTCTCTGTTTGATGTGTTTGAACATTAAGAGTTTAAGGGGCTAATAGAATGCATTTCAAGTTTATCTATTGCATGTATAGCCTAAGGAAGACAGATCAGGGAAAAATACTTTGCTTCTCCTAATACTCAGGAGGCTGAGGCAGGGAGATCACAAGTTTGAGGCCAGCCTGGGCTACATAGGGAGTTTCAGATCAGCCTCAACTATAAAGCCAGATCCTGTCTCAGAAAAATAAATAAAAACACAACAAACTTTGCACCTACAAAGAACCTCCATTATTACTTTTTTCTTTTCTTTTCTTCTTTTTGTGGTACCAGGGATTAAACTCAGGCCCTTGTGCTTCCAAGATAGGTGCAATACCACCTGATCTGTTTTCCATCCACTGGTAGTTACAGTTGTGCTGACACTTAGGTTTCCTGTATGAAGTCTGCCTGGGAAGGGAGGCTGGGCCTTCCATGTTACCATGTGGCCACCAAAACTGGAGTGTCGTATGGTAGCAGACTAAATTTGATCCTGCCTTGTCTTACCTGAATCCTTTTAACTCTTTTCCCCCTATTCCTTTGAGTCCTCCCTCTGTACATTTTGGCTTCTTAACTATTTTCATGCCTACTCTCCCTTAAGCCATTCCGAGGTATAATTTTACTGCACTAAATTATTGTTTTCTGGGGGCTGGGCATGGTGGCACATGCCTGTAATTCCAGCACCCTAGGAAGGCAAGGCAGGAGGACTACAAGTTCAAGATCATTTTAGGTGTGGGTTGGGGAGAGGGTTCTGGGTATTGAACCCAGGGCTTTGGCACTGAGGTACAATCCCCAGCCCTTTTACTTTTTGAGACAAGACTTCACTAAGTTGCCCAGGCTTGGTTCTCAGTCAAGATCCTTGAATCTACCAGCGTGCTGGAATTACAGTCATGTTCCATACACTGGACTGGTACTTTTGTTCAGTTGTTCATTTTTCTTACCTTTGGAATTTCCTCATGCCTCTTCCTCATTTTTTGGTCCTAGGGGGATTGAACCCCTAGGGCCTTTGCACTGAGCTGCTTTTTCAGCTTGTTTTAGTTTTTTAAAAATTTTTTTATTTTTTAATTTTTTTTGAGACAGTGTCTCGCTTTGTAGTTCGGGCTGGCTCTGAGCTCACTGTGTAGCCTAGGCAAGCTTTGAACTCAGCAGTCCTCCTGTCTCTGCCTCTTGAGTGCTGGGATTACAGGCGTGAGCCACCACGCCCCGTGCTTTTTTTAGTTTTTGAGAGTCTCACAAATTGCCCAGGCAGGATTCTTGTGAGTCCTTGGGATTCTTCTGCTTCATCTTCCCAGAGTGCTAGGATCATACAGCCATGTTCCACCATGTCTGGTCTTTGCATTTTTTGTCTTTTGTGTTTGTTTTTAAATAACAAAGTAACAGGAGCTAAGTGTGACAGGGGATGCCTGTAATCCCAGCATCCTGGGAGCTGAAGCAGGGTCATCACAAGTTCAAACACAGTCTGGGTAATTTAGCAAGATCCTATCTCTCAATGTAAAATAATATTTGGCTGGAGATTTAGCTCAGTGGTTCTGGCACCTGCCTTGCATGCCCAAGGTCCTAAGTTTGGTCCCTGGTACTGAAAAATAAAATAAATAAATGAAAAATAATAAAAGTTTTGGGGGTATAGTTAAGTGCAGGGGCCCTGGGTTCAATCCCTAGTAACACACGTGCACACACATACACACTTCAGCAAAGTATCATATAAGTGTGTAATTTATAATTTTTTTCAATACTATTCCTATAGTAATTTTTAAAGTAAAAAATTGAAAAATGTGGAGTGAGGTGTAGCTCAGTGGTAGAGTGTGCCTAAGGCCTGTCAAAAACCAGAAGCCTCCCTCCACCAAAAAGTTTTTGAAGATTATACACTGTAGTGATAGGCCAAGGAGAGAATTTTCAAAATAAGTATGAGATTTAAAGCTTAAAGGCTGTTGTCCTGTCTTTGTCAACCAAGGTTTATTTTCTTCAGCATTTTTTGGTTCCTAGTTGCACATTGTTGTATAGAGAAAGCTATGTAGGTATTGAATTTGTTGTCCGGTAAAGGTATAGACTACAGAAGAGGAAAAAGGATGATCAGCAGTGGAAATTGTGCCTGGGGACTGGAGTTCTGAGGAAGGATCATTAGAATTAGTAATCCACTAAACATTTTTGGGTAAAGATTTAAAAAGTTGTGTGCTTAAGAAGAAAAAGAGCCATTCACTGTCAAATACTTGATGACTTTTGTGTGGTAGTGACTTTTTTGTTTTTGTCTTTTGCGCACATACTTTCTTTTAAGTTTAATTTCCAGAAGCCTGGAGTTTAGGTTTTTGTTTTTTCTCTTTTTGGTGCCGGAATGGAAGTCATGCTAAGCATGTGCTCTACCATTGAGCTATACCCCCAAGCTAGATATTTTTGTTGGACAAGTCTCTAGCCTGGGTTGCATCAGAAGTAAGTTTAGGAGGGCCGGAGATTTAGGTCAGGGGTTCCGGCGCCTGCCTCGCAAGCGCTAGGTCCTGAGTTTGATCCGGGTAACCACATACAATGCTGGGTGTGGTGACTCAGACCCACCAGCAATCAACCAGCAATCAGCACCACATACCACAGTGCCAGGCGTGGTGGCTCACGCCTGTAATCCCAGCACTCGGGAGGCAGAGACAGGAGGATTGCTGAGTTCGAGGCTTGCCTGGGCCACATAGTGAGCTCAGGGCCAGCCTGAACTGCAAAGCGAGACCCTGTCTCAAAAAAAAAAAAAAAAAAAAAAAAAGAAGTAAGTTTAGGAGATTTGAGATTTTAAGAAAAATTGGTTTGAAAAGGTGATTGCTTTTAGGTGAGAGGAAGCAGGAAAGCAAGAGATTAAGCAAGGAGAATTCATTTTGCTTAGGTATGATATAATCCCTCCCACATACTGAGGCTCAAACTCAAGTATGTTCTACCATTGAGCCTTTTTATTTCTACCTCAGCCTTTTTCTTTCTTAGCTTCAGACAGAGTCTGGCTAAATTGCCCAGGCTGTCTTCAAACTTGTTCTTCCGCCTCCCTCTTTCTCCTGACTAGCTAGAATTACAGATGTGTACCACCACACAGAATGATTTCTATTTTTTTAATGGTGCTGAGGATTGAACCCAGGGTCTTTACATTTTAGGAAAACACATTACCACTGAGCTATGTATTTATTCTTAGCTCCCAATACAATACTTCTTAAAGTAAAGGGAATTGTACTACTGTTGCTCGGAGTCTTTAGAGATAAATAGTTGTGAATATCTGGGTATTCTAGTTAACTAAGGAGACCGCAAAAATCTTTCCATTTTATCTGATGTCCAGTACTGTGCAGTTCTCCCAAGTCTTTCCTAGAACCCTCTTGGTGAGTGAGAAGGACCCAGCTACTTTAAAGGCAACTCATTTGATGTAGGCATATTTCTTATTATTGACTCATAGTTAACTGATTATGTCAACTTGAGTAAGAAACGCTCAAGTAAATTGGATCAGCATAGTTCTCAGTGTGACTGCAGGGATTTCCTAAAGACGGAAACACACCCTTTTAAGGTCTGTGGCCTGAATAGTATAAAAGGGAAACGAAGAACGAAGGCTCGCTTCTGTTTCTTTGGAAGGGCTCCGGTCTTTACCTTCACTTTGGATGTTATCTCTTGGCTTCCAGTGCAGACCCCTTCATTCACCCTTCCATCGAAGACCCTTTGACCTCTTGATGAAGATACAGGACATGTCGCTGAGCTCCAGGTCTTTGGCTGGATCCTCTGGTTCTCCAGTGCATAGACAGCCCTTTTGCACACCTGACTCTTTGGGGAGCCATTGTAAGCCAGTCTTGTAAATTCTTACATACTGTGTTTCTTGCATTAAATCTCTAATAAACATTGACACATTGACTGTCCTTGAATCTGCCTCTTGCCAACTTTTACACTAATCCTATTCCAGTTTTCTGAATCTTTCTAAATTGAAAACAGCTATTTCACTCAGTGAGTCGAAAGTCATCTTTGTGTTATTTCCAGAGCCTTCTGGACGAGAGATCGGCTAGTTGTTAGAGTCTTCTGATAGTCTTATTCTAAAATTGCACACATTACTCCTCAGACTTTCTGAGGGACCCTATATGCGGATTCAAACTACGTCCATCAACATGATTTATTTCAGTTCAGGACAATATTAATAGATTTAGAGCAGTTCAACCATGCTGTAGGGACCCAGCACATATATGGTAAACCCAAACTCTCACATAGTTTCACAAAGCCAGGTCTTCTAGGGTACTTTTTTCACACATTCTGCCTGTTCCTGGGATATAATGGACAGTAAGATTAAATCTTGACCTTGAGTGGAATTTGCATATTTCTAAAATCTTCCTTTTTTAGTTGCTACTGTAAGCTGGAGAAGATGAAAACACTATATCCTCAAAAGCTCAGGGTTTCTTATTTGTGATTTCAGTTACAGAGATACATTGTAAGTTTTTTTGTTTTTATCCTTGTCTGAACTCAAGGCTTCTTACATTCTAAAAAAATGTTCTACCACTGTACTATAACTCCAGTCCCTATTCTGTGTTTCTTGTTATTTCTTATTCATTTTTATTTTTTATTTTTATTTTTATTTTTTTTGAGACAGGGTCTCGCTTTGTAGTTCAAGCTGGCTCTGAGCTCACTATGTAGCCCAGGCAAGCCTCGAACTCAGCAATCCTCCTGTCTCTGCCTCCCGAGTGCTGGGATTACAGGCATGAGCCACCACGCCCGGCCTGTTCATTTTTATTTTTGTTGTACACTTTTGTTGGATTTTAGGACAGGATAAGAGATAGGGCCTAGGGGTCAGTCTTCTGCATGTATGTACCCAGTTTTCCCAGCACCATTTGTTAACCATTTCGCCCAGCATGTTTTTGGCCCTTTTGTCAAAGATGAGCTGGCTGAAGGTACCTGGGGTTTTAGTACCATTTTTTTTTTCTTTTCTTTCTTTCTTTTTTTTTTGAGAAAGGGTTTCCTTTTGTAGTTCAGGCTGGCCCTGAGCTCAGTATGGAGCTCAGGCAAACCTGGAACTCAGCAACCCTCCTGTCTCTGCCTCCCGAGTGCTGGGATGACAGGCATGAGCCACCACGCCTGGCATTGTGGTGTGTAGTACTGATTGCTGGTGGGTGTAAGTCACTACACCCAGTATTGTTGTATGTGGTTACCGGGGATCAAACCAGGGATCTTGAGTTTGCTAGCCAAGCCTTGGAACCACTGAGCTAAATCTCTGGCCCAACAAATTTTTTTTAAATAAGGACCACATAGCAAATATTGTAGTCATTGCAGGCTTTATGGTTTCTTTGATAACCGATCAATTCTGTCACTATAGGATAAAACTAGCCACAGACAGTATGCAAGTGGGTTTCAACAACATTTCCAGATTTTATGTGTTTTTTCATGTTATGAAATGTCTCTTGGTTTTTTTTTCATTCCAATCATTTAATAGTGCAAAGCATAATCTTAGTTTGTGGATTATACAAAACAAGTGATGGTCTGAGTTTGGCTATAGACTGGCTTTCTGACACCTATTGTAGATTATAGAGGAAAAGAAATTTGAAAGGATTGGTAAAAGTAACATGGAAACTAAGCTCAGGGTCCCACTTATGGTGATTGAAAAAGGAAAATTGTTTTTTAGATTGCTGAATTAAGATTTTTAGTTTGCTGGCTGTGTGTATTGGGGCAGGGGTGCTGGAGATTAAAATAAGGGCTTTAGGCATGCCAAATAAGTACTCTACCTTGGAGATATAACCCACAGCCCCCAGTTTGCTAAAATTTGGTTTTGAATTTTTGTATTTATTTTTATGAGTGCTATTGGCATGTAGTGTTTTCTTTTGCTTCTTTAAAAATCTGTTTCATTTGGCTATCAGAATAATGGCAACTTACTCTTTTCAGCTTTCTGTAAGCATTCAGGGGTTTGAGTTTGTCCTACAAAAAAGCATGTGTTAGAAATTTAGTCCTCATCGTGTTTCTGTTCCTAAGTTCTTGCCTGGAAGGCGGTAGCACCACTGAGCTACATCGTGGCCCTGCTCCTGGGTTCTTGTACATGACAGATAGGGGATGCAACTGGAAAGGAGGCGGCAATACAATTTATTAAGCTGGTGGTTTTCATAGAGTGAGCAGGCTTGTGCTGGCAGAAGGAAAATGGCATAGGCACAGAATGCATGAGTATAGGAGTTTGAATATTGTACTCACTTTTGGGCACCTCCCATGGGAGGTCTTCTAGAGCATGATTGACAGGAGCTGAGTAATGTTAACTTCATCTGTTGCTGTGTCCTTTCCCATAGTTTACTCTGTTGTAATTCTATGCATAAGATGCAGTCCCTATGCATGAACTGCAGTGCGGAAATGAGCTCATGTGCATCAGCTCCAGGGGAAGGAAACTTATGCAGGCAGGTCTGGTTCTCACGGGTCTTGATTTGGAAGTTTGGGATTTTTCAGGGCAGGCTTGGGGTCTTTATTCCCCTTATCTTGGTCACTGTATAGTAAGTCCTGGGTCAAGGGTTGAGTTCAGCCTGAACAACAAGGTTCAAGGGTTGAAGGCTGGCCATGGTGTGTTGCTCAGGTTCAGGTGCATGGAGGGGAGGTATGTGTCTTGTCATCAATTCAGACTGGGTGGGTTCATTTGAGAAGAGAAACAGAGCTGTCTCTCAGGCCCCTAGGCTGCCTGCTAATCCTCATGGCAGTCCAGTTTATCTATAGGGGTCCATATAATAGTGGCCACATCCCAGTAATGGCCTTGGTTATATGTTATTTACACTGGCCAGCACTGACCTTGGTTATATCAGTATTTACAGTGAGACTGATGAAATGTGTTTGCACTGAAACCTTGCTGACTTGGACTTAATACACATCAGATCCCCCTACCCCCAGGGTCCTACCTGATCCAAAGTATAGCCACCTTAGGTTCCTTTTTTCCCTACACAGTGTTCCTGCAGCAGGTGGAAGACAACAGCAGTGTTGAGTGATACGGCTGGGTGGTGTTTAGGTTATGAAGGCTCCACTCTCACAAATAGATTAATGCCAATTAAAACAGAGCTTGAGGCCATGGGTTAGATCTCTTCACTAGCTTATATTGTCTTAGCCTTCCAACTTCTGTCATACAGTGATGCAACATGAAGGTGCTTGTTGGGCCGGAGATTTAGCTCAGTGGTTCTGGCGCCTGCCTCGCAAGCGCAAAGTGCTGAGTTTGATCCCTGGTAACCACATACAATGCTGGGCATGGTGACTCACACCCACCAGCAATCAATACCACATACCACAGTGCTGGGTGTGGTGGCTCATGCCTGTAATCCCAGCACTGGGGAGGCAGAGACAGGAGGATTGCTGAGTTCGAGGCCTGCCTGGGCTCCATAGTGAGCTCAGAGCCAGCCTGAAATACAAAGCAAGACCCTGTCTCAAAAAAAAGAAGGTGCTTGTCAGATTCAGCCCCTCAGTCTTTGACTTCCCTGTCTTCAGAACTATATGTTGAATAAATTTCTGATGTTTATATAGTATCCAGTCTAAGATATTCTGTTATAGCAGCACAAGACAAACTAGAATAAAAAATTGGTTCATAGGAAGTAGTACATGCTGATGGTATTACAAATATCTGAAAACATGGTAAAAGTTTTAGATCTGGATAATGAACAGTCTGGAATAATTTGGAGGAACATATTAGAGAAAGTAGATTTCTGGGAATGGAGTGTTGTTTTGTACACAGAAGATGAACTGAAGAGAGAGCTTAAATATTAAGAATGAAATGGTCATGATCAGACTACTAATAGAAATAGCGACAGGAAAGGCCATTCTGATGAGGTCTCTGATGTAACTGAAGAACAAAATTTTGAAAATGGAGTAAAAACCAGTGTTTTCATCTAGTTGCAAAAACCTAGGAATTGTGTCTGAGTCGTAGGACTTTGTAGAAGGAAAACCTGAGAGTGATAAACTAAGATATCTGGCTGAAGAAATAGTTAAACAATTTACTGTTAAGGTGCTGTATGGCATCTTCTGGCTGCTTACAGTTAAATAAGAGAAGAGAGAAAAGACTTAAAGGTGGGGTTAATAAAAGGGAAGCAGAATGGAAGAATTTGAAAAACCCTGCCTTGGCATGAAAAAAAAATGTGTTAGAAGAAAAAAATACTAAACGTGTGTCCAAGAGACCTTTTGCTGAAAGCAGTTACCCATAAGGATAGTACTATGGGTAGAAGGAATCCAAATTCTTTTTTATGAAAATAATGGGCAAAAGACGCTGAAGGCATTTCAGAGACTTCAAGGCAAGTAGGTCCTTGAAGGCAGGCTTTCTAATAAAGAATCTATAGGATTTCAGCATTCACTGTGCTATGCTGTCTCTGGACTCTACTCAGTGAATTCTGGTGCAGTGACCTTCTGTCCTTCCAGCTATGGCAAAGGCACACTGAGATGTAACTTATCTGCCACTCCGGAGAATGTAAGCAGTAAGTCTTGGCATCATCCAGGTGGTGTTGTCCCGGCAGATGATGCTCACTGTGTGAGCTGTGGGACCATAGTGGCTTGCTCCTAGATTAAAGGATGTATCGAGCAGCCTAGGAACCCAGGCTGAAACTTGTTGTGGGGCATAGTCACCGCAGAGATTCCCTGCTAGGGCAGCGTCCTGAGGAACTGGGCTCT
Source organism: Thryonomys swinderianus (assembly GCA_004025085.1). Taxonomy (NCBI): domain Eukaryota; kingdom Metazoa; phylum Chordata; class Mammalia; order Rodentia; family Thryonomyidae; genus Thryonomys; species Thryonomys swinderianus. Next base: position 16,806 of record PVIC010033192.1, read on the forward strand.
GCAGAGACCCCAGCACAGAGGAGCCACCACTGTGCCATTCTGGCCTGCTAGAGCAACAGGCACAAGACTAACCTGTGAGATCTGTGGGATGGCCTCTGTCCAGCAAAGCCTTAGGGACAAAGCAGCTGGACCCCTTGGGTTTGTCCCCCACCTGTCTACCAGTACTATGAAAAGACAGAAAGAAGTAGTGAGAATTTAGTTTGATTGAGAGAAGTTTGTTTTGCTGGCTGTAGTGGGGGAAGAAGGAGACCAACATGTACCCTTCTGTGCACTGAGCTTTTCCTTGTAGGCCTAGACACACTCTTTGATGTGGTTCCTGGAGCCTCCTATGTGGTACTTCTTTCTACTTACAGATGAGAAATATCAAGTAATATGCTCAGAGCCACATAACTAATCAGTGGAATTAGCATTTGAACACAAATTCTACCCAACTATAATCAGTTCTTTCCCTAGGTTTGTACATTCATGAGGACATGCCAGTCAGTGTCCCAGTCCACTACTATTGAGAGTTCTGCCTTCCTATGTCATATGCTGTATGTTATATGATACAACCCAGGACATTTCTGATGCTGTTCTTTTAAAAACGACTTTCAATTCTGTATTCTGAAGTCCTAAGAAGTCATTTTCTTTTTTTTCTTTGACCCCGCCCCCTTCTCTCACAGGTTATTTACCTCCTGGGCTTGAGCAGTCTTCCCACTTTTATCTCCTGAGTGCTGAGTGCTGAGTGCTGGGGCTGCCAGCATGCCCCACCACACCTGGCTAGAAAATAGTTAAGGGCATAGATTTTTGAAGATTTTATCTGATAAATTGGCAGAAGGTTGTTGCGAAGTTACTGTGGTAGTCTGTTCTTAATATCTGCTATCTGTCCTATTTTACTGAAACTCAGATGTTACTTACATTGTGTAAAATTGTGCTAAAATTTGACTTTTGTTAGAATAGGCTGAAGCATAGGGAGGAAGCATTTTACAGACTTTTCTTAATAACTGATTAATTACATTGTGTTGAAACTTACAGTTCATTGAGGTGTATTATGTGAATCGGTTATATTATGTGATTCTATTTATACAGTAAAGACACTCAGTAAAATTTACCGTAAGTGATAGTGGCAAATCAGTGCAATTAAAAAATGTGTTGTCTTTCAGCATTTTAATAAGGAAGTGTGGACCATGACACTTTGAACTTGGAAGGAAGTGCTTTTCACCAGTTTTCCGGTTTTCCCTCTTACAGCCTCATCCTGCCACTAAGCATTTAGTGGTTTTTAAACTAAGCAATAGGATGTCAATGACAGTTAGGCCTTGAACTGTATAGTGAGTGACTAACTGACCTGTTCCATAAGAGCTTGAATTTACTTCTGACTTGTACTTTTCAGCCGTGCTTTGAGATCTTCACATCATAGCTTTGATTTTATCTATTTCTCCAACTGTTTATAGTCTCCATATAGTTTTTAAGTGATATTTTAAAAGCCTTAGCCTACATATCTCCCATGTAGAGCATATACATTCTAACAGAGGCCTAAGAGAAGCCTATTTTCACCTGCCACCTGAGAGTCTGTTGATAAGTCTTAGTAGAGTTACACTCAATTGTACGGAGCTTCATGAGGAGGGAACTAGGTCCTTACTTGGTGGGAGTGGGGTGGTTTAGAGGAGAGGGGCCATCTTAGTTACTTTTCTCATTGCTGAGACAAAATACCTGATAACAAATTAAGCTACAGTTTGCTAGCTACAGTTTGTAGAGGTTTCAGTCCTTAGCTGGCACCAAGGCAAGGTGGCATGGCAGAGGGGCATTGCGGGGAAGAAAGAGTCTGTGACATGACAGAATGAGCAGAAGGCTGCAAGCAACAAAGTAGTGAAACTGCAGCAGCAGACACGCCTGCCTTTGTATTTCATCCAGGGTACCCACCTTTTGGATAGTGCCATCCGGACCCAGGGTAGGGCACTCTTAATCCTAGTATCGCACACCCTCACCCAGCCCCCTTTGAAATTCCCCTTCTATGATTGCATGAGGGCTTGCAGGGGACATCTAGACACAACCATATAAGGGGCTCAGTCTAACTATGAAGGAACATTGGGACTGGAGGAGTGATACACCAGTTGGAGGGAGCTGGGAGAACCAGGCAGACTGACCAGCTGTAGGGTAGCTGCTAACATGAGAAAAAGACTGGCTGATCTTAGAAGCTAAGTGTGAGTGTGAGTCCCCCATTGAGTGGTTTTGAAATTCTAGATCACATGGTAAGTTTGAGGACTGGCTGTTAAGCAGAAATGTTGAAGCTGAATATTTAATATTGCCAATGGCAGAAAACTTATGCCTATCTTTCTTACCTTTGGCGGGCTCACCGTGTATTATCGTGTTCTGCTTCTCCCTTCTTTAACCAGTTCCTTGCCGAGATTCTGTTTTGTGCCAGAACTAAACTTGCCAGGTAGAATTCTGGATGCCCAGCAAAATTTGCATTTCAGACAAGCAGCAAATACTTTTTTAGGTCTATACTTTAAATATTACACTGAGGATACCATGAGGTAAGGTAAGTAAACTCGTGGGAGAACTGTGCCAGAAAAGTCTGAGAGAGGAGGGGCTGACTGGACAGCTGGGAAAGTGTCACTAAGCAGATGGCACTGGAGCTGGATCCGTGACGTGTGTGCACTTACTTCTGTGACAAGATTAAGAAAAGTAGGTAGTAGGAGCAAAAGTAAGCCTTTTGAAAGTGGGTGACTTATGTGTGTGTATAATGGAATGGGAAATGGAGTGAGTGAGATGATTACTCTTAATTGTTGAGGGTGGTTCCAGAGACACTGGGTTGGCAGGTGGGGCAGCAACCTGATGGGGAGGCTACTCTGAATGGCTGGCATTATCCAATAGGATGGGGTCTTGGGTGGAACAAAAGTTGAAAGGGGAGGAAACCCGCTAGCACAGGTCATCTGACTATCACTGTCTTGCTCTTTCTCCTTTCTGGCTGCCATGAGGTGAGCAGCTTCCTCTGCCCCGCTCTTCTGCCATGATGTTTCTGCCTCTCACTGTCCCCAAAGCATTGAACCAGCTAATTATCTACTAAAACCTCAGAAACCATGAGCCAAATTAAACCTTTCCTCCTTTAATTAAGTTGATTTTCCCAGGAATTTTTGTCACAGTGACGAAAAGCTGATGTGGAGGAAGTGGTTTAGAACTGTGATGTGAAGGACTGTGGATCTTTGCTAAGGTGCTTGACCTTGAGTAGTGAGATATTGTTGGAGAGGAAGGTGGTCTTGTGGGAAATGTCTTCTTACAGTGTGGAGAAACAGTTGAGGTGAGGAAGATTGAAAGCAGGGAGAGTTTCAGGAGGCTGTAGGCCTTCTAGACCTCTTCCAGGCCAAGATAGGGCTGCAGGGATACTGAGGACAAGGAGGAACTACTGGCAGGTGAGGAACTTCATTTGGGCTCAAGAATCATCCTCATTATTT